>JAXQQM020073760.1:0-122372 GCA_034641835.2 Pinus albicaulis
AAAAGATCCAAAAAATCGTCTTTCTTCAAATTTAACAATTATTAGGCTCCTCAATAATAAATATTTTAATTTAATTTTATTTAAATTTCTATTAGATTTTATTAATTTTTATGCTAATTTTATTATTGAAATATGAATTATTGCCATCTCCAATGTCACATTTCCCCCAACTTTGTTTGAATTTTGGTCAAAAATTTGAATTTAAATCTATTTTTTGTAATTATTAATAATTTTAATATAATTGACAATCTCTAGATAAAGTAAATGATAAAAATATTATTTAGTTTTTTTATCTTTATTGATTTAGTCAAACTTAACAAATTCTTTAAAGGCTAGTTTATTTCCACTTTTTATATATAATTTGATCAAGTATCCTCTGTTAAGCTTCTAGCTCTTCTCTTGAAGATGGGTGAAGTGTTCACGTGAAACAAAATATTCACCTAAAACATTAGAGACTCGAATATAATACACAAGGTTAAAAAAAATCTCAACAACATAATGTTAATAACTTGAAAATATTCACCCCACAATAATACTTAATTTTAAATATAATACTTAATTTTATATTGAGACGTCTCAATCACACATCATCAATGCACTAAAAGCATTTAGTACACGGAAACATAAGGAAAATTTTCTTTTTTGATATCGACTTGCGGTGAGGTAACTGTTTTGTGTTTTTTTGATGACTAAGCAAGTGAAGTTCGAGTTAGGGAGGGTTTTTAAGAATAAATTGTGGTTAGGTAATTGTTTTGGGATTTTGTTTCGAGTAAGTTGTAATAATAATGAATATTGAATTTTGTATCAGAAAATTTATAATTATAATGGCAGGGGTAAATTTGGTATTTTAAATTTAAACTAGAAATGTATTATTATATTGTGTGGTGTTTTATTATTTATATGGGATAAATGTTACTATATTTTAGGAGAGAAAGAAAATGGAGGAAATGAATATTTCTCATGCGAGTCAAGTTCAACAAGATAAGTGTCTTGCACATGACACTATTATCATTAATCAAATCTGTTGAGAAATAAGATTGGAAATCTGCTGAGAAATTGAATAGATTCTTTAAGAATATGATGCAATCTAACAGATCACTAATAATAGAATAATTTGGAGGATTCTAAATTTCTCCATCATTCCAAGTTCCCCTCTTAATGGAGAAATGTATCAAAGCATAATATCAATAACATACGTCTGTTGTTCTCAGTGTTAGCTAGGCTTACAATGCTACACAAAAATACTTGATAATTAAGCTTTCATTTTTTCCTTCTTGCTAAAGGGTCCATGCTTGTTCATTTGCTGGTGAAGTTTCATCTTCACCTTTCTTGCCATAAGATAGTGGTGGAGCTTCTCTTATTTTTTATGTTTTCTGCGCCAAAGGTGGAACACTTGATCTCTTAATATCCTCTTTCTTGATCTCGATTGCAGGCTAACGTTTTTGTATTCAACATTGTTGTAGGTTCTTGAGACTTATACTTGTCCTTAATATTTGCAATTTATTCAATTTTTATTTATTCTTCGTGGATGCCAATATATGCACAGTTAAAAAACTGTTATATCCCTACAAAGGACCATAATGATTCTTGCCATCATGCTCCTTTTAGAGAGATTTCCTTTCTTCATCTTTCTCTACTAACCTAGTTGGTCGTTTCATGTCTTCAATTTCTTTAATGAATTATATTGCTGCAAACATGTTGTCCCGCATCTGATTTGTGTATGGAGGTAGGAATATCTTCTCACCAAACAACAACTCATCAATAAGACACTTTTCATTTATCATATTGAACCACTCCTCATGAGATACATGATTCTCATCAAATTTTACTTCATGCATCTCTACATCAAAGATACTTTCTCCATAAAATATTCATATTCTACATCAATGGTTGTGATCCGGATTTATGCAGGAACGCAACAAAATATAGAAATAACCATGAACATAGAGATGCAGCGGAAATAATTCTTCATTTCATTAATATCAAATAACAGAAATATGCTTACAGGCATAATGGAAATAAAATAGCTAGGGTGCTGGTAGCGAATCTCTGAGAAGAGATGTGATGGCTACAGACCTCTAAACTGTGTTACAATGAGGCTCGAGGGCCTATTTATTGTTGAGAAACAATGTAGAATATGAAACGTCCAAAAACCTAACCGTAGGAGATGAAGCGCCAAAACTGTGGGCGCCCGTTTGGGTAAATTGGTGGTTCAACTTCCCGGGGGCATAACTTTGGCACCCGATCTCCGTTTGACGCGTTCAATAGCTCGTTAGAAAGATCTATCCGAGGACTTCAATTTTTGAACGAGCAACATCGGTCCATCGACCCATGTTGCTCTCCGTTTTCCCAAAAAATGTCGTTTAGGGCCTCAAAACGGCTCCGGAAGTTCAGGACCCGAAAAACTGCTAAAAATAGTAAGTTTTGTTGCAACTTGAAAATTGAAAGAACTGAATATGGGGGTTCAAATGGAATAGGTTGGTGGCCACCAATATCCACCTGGATCATTAAGCCCCAAAAACGGCTCCGAGAGTGGAGGACCCGAAAACCTGCTAAAAATAGTAAGTTGTGCTGAATGTGAAAAGCTGCAAGAATTGATGGTGTTGGTCCAAATGGAATAGGTGGGTGGCCACTGATATCCACCTGGATCATTCCTCCCTCCTTAGGAAGCAATGGTCCCCATTGCGTTGAGATCCTCCATGAGATGAGGCAAATTATGTTGAACTGAGTATTAGATGTGTTGAAGATGTCATGGACCTGCGGGTGGACATGCTGGATGCGTTTAGTAAATTTGGTTTCTTTATCAGCCTCATACAGTACATGTTTGGATTATGTATGTGTAGTTGTAGGATGTATGGCAACATCAGGTGGTGGTGCATTGGGAGTCAGATCAATGGAGTGCTTGTCCTGACAGTGTAGAGGAACCTCTATGAGTGAGGAGAAATTGTCATTGTATTCCTCCATGACTTTTTCCATCTGCTGCAGCCGTGAAAGGGAGCCCTGTTTCGAGGTTGTGGCCACAATATTCTTCTTTCCCTGTGAGTGAGTCGTAAGGAAAATGAATTTCCTGGTCTGGGAAACAATCTTACTGCGTTGTTTTGCAGTAGTCAAAGAGATGGCAGGAGGCGGTACTACCTCCGGTATCCTGTACAAGTTATTTCCCAAAGTAATAATAACGGCACGAGGCCTAGACTCATACACAGCATGTCGTCTCCATAAGTATGGTTGGCCCAATAATACATCAGCTACATCAAGAGGAGCAACATCACACAATACCTCAGCCGTGAATGGCTTGATACTGTATGGAAGTCGGCACTGCTGGCGGATGCGGAGATCTCTCCCTGGGTGGAGCCACCGATGGTATACGGAGCTGCTTCGGGTGTGCTATGGTTGGTAGGCGAGCTGCTTCAATGTCTTTGCTGAAATGAGGTTCTTTTGGCTTAAAGCTATACGACGGGAAAGCTATGACCCGGAGAACCCTTTACCCACATCTGCGACTAGAAGAGGCGCTCCCCCTCCTCTGGATCCTCTAGACCCTCCTTCTGGATCTTGGTGGTGGCAACAATGGCACTGGGATCCGCATCAATGATCTGCTTCCCTTTGTCATTGCCTTTGTCTGGTTCTAACTCGGGATCAAAAAATGCATCTGATTCGGGTGCCTTTAGTTCAGCCACCAAAGACTGTTTGGCCCGACACTCGTTTGTGCTGTGAGTGGGGCTGTTATGAAATTCACACCACTTCCCTGTGTCCTTATTTGGATTTGTGGTGTTGTTCTGAGTCACATTTCTTTGGCCTTGCCCCTTGTTCTTCAGTTCGGGGGCACCTTTCGGATTTGCAGATCTAAAGTCTCGCTTCTTCTGCTTAAATTTCTGCTCGATCTTGGCGGCATAGCGATATGCCGTGCCAAGCGATGTAATGTCGAGGAACTCCATTTCCTCCTGAATGTGTTTGTGCAGACAGCCGCGTTACTTGAGCACCAAATGTCTCTCTGAATCTTTAATACCCAACTTTGTGCGCAGGGTATGGAACAGATTCGTCAGTTCATGCACATCTTGATCCTTTTGTTGCCGCAGCGTGGTCCATTGGATGTATTTGTCCTCATAGCTCCCCACGAGGTAATATTGTTCCTTGATGCCGTCTCGGAACGAATTCCAAGTGGGTGTGGTCGAGAACAGAGAGGGTTCCCCTTCGCCCTCTTGCTCACGGTAGGTTTCCCACCAGTCTTTGACATGGGGGGCGGCTTTGAGGAGTGCAAAAATAATTTTTTCTCGGTCAGAGAAGTCATGGACCGAGAAATACCCTTCCAACAAATTTAACCATCTGTCTACAGCGTCTGCATCTATTTTTCCTTCAAATATAGGAATGTCAAAGTTTACCTGTACCTTGAAGGGAGTGGCGCCTCCAGAGTGGCTGTTGGATGCAGATGCGCCATATGTGGGAAGTCGTTGAAGGATTTGAGCAAAGTTATCCATCATCGCGTTCCTTTGTTTCTCGAGGGCCTCCTCGAGCAGTATTTTGATAGGATCTCCTACTCCCTCGTCTTTCTTTTCTTCCGCCATGGGAGGTCGTCGGGGTTTGTGAGGCTGATCTTGCAAGGGTTCAACCAGATCGAGCCCTAACTCCTTATACCCTGATCGCGTTGGGGACATGCAAAGAAAAACAAAGAAAGAGCAGACCCGCTTTGATACCATTGATCCAGATTTATTGCAGGAACGCAACAAAATATAGAAATAACCATGAACATAGAGATGCAACGGAAATAATGCTTCATTTCATTAATATCAAATAACAGAAATATGCTTACAGGCATAATGGAAATAAAATAGCTAGGGTGCTGGTAGCGAATCTCTGAGAAGAAATGTGATGGCTACAGACCTCTGAACTGTGTTACAATGAAGCTCGAGGGCCTATTTACTATTGAGAAACAATGTAGAATCTGAAACGTCCAAAAACCTAATCGTAGGAGATGAGGCGCCAAAACTGTGGGCGCCCGTTGGGTAAATTGGTGGTTCAACTTCCCGGGGGCATAACTTTGGCACCCGATCTCCGTTTGACGTGCTCAATAGCTTGTTAGAAAGATCTATCCGAGGACTTCAATTTTTGAACGAGAAAAATCAGTCCATAGACCTATGTTGCTCTCCGTTTTCCCAAAAAATGTCGTTTAGGGCCTCAAAACGGCTCCGAAAGTTCAGGACCCGAAAAACTGCTAAAAATAGTAAGTTTTGTTGCAACTTGAAAATTGAAAGAACTGAAGATGGGGTTTCAAATGGAATAGGTGGGTGGCCACCAATATCCACCTGGATCATTAAGCCCCCAAAACGGCTTCGAGAGTGGAGGACCCGAAAACCTGCTAAAAATAGTAAGTTGTGCTGAATGTGAAAAGTTGCAAGAATTGATGGTGCTGGTCCAAATGGAATAGGTGGGTGGCCACCGATATCCACCTGGATCATTAAGAGTGATGGAAAGGATCTAGAAGATACTTGGGGTGGAGATGCTTATGCTTGGTCTACTCTGACGAAACCCTGGAGTCATGGAAGAAGGGGTGGGACAACAAGTAGGGAAGGCGAATTTGGTGGTGGGGGAGGTGGGCGTGTCAATATTATTGCAAGGAGAATTTTGAATGTCAATGGATCTATTAGTACTGATGGAGGAGATGGAAGATTGAAGGGTGGAGGAGGCTCAGGAGGGAGCATTATTATCCATGTGCCTAAATTGTAAGTTAAATCTATATTTTTATGCCTGCATCAGAATTACCTAAAGCAGCATTCTCTGCATGTGCATACCTTTCCCTCTGGCATTGTGTGTGTTCTGTAAGAAATAATTCAACAAACACAACATATATCATATGATACATAGGGACATTACTTATGTGAGATTTTATGCCAATGTTGTGCTGTCTATTTGATCAGTTTTTATTGATGTGATGAGTATGTATAGTGATATTCACCAATCCCAACATAATGAAGTTGTAGAAATAATTTAATGAAATTTGTATGTAAAACAGTATATGTTGATTCCTCCCATGCCCTCCCCCACGCCCCCCTGCCCCCCCCTAGTATTTCTTTTTTGTATCAATTTACTGTTTTGTGAGTGAAGCTTTCAAGTAACCTTTTTATTGTCTTTTCTTGTCGTGTTTTGTTCCTCTGAAATACAAATATTGAAAATATTTTTAAAGATCTAACAAGACTGTAATGGGATATCATAGTCTTGAATTCTTCATTAAATCAGTGTAACGTTTTGCAAATATCTCCAATTTCTCCCGAGTTTTTCAGGTTGCCAATTTGTTTGGTGGTTTCAGAATTCTTCATGTCTAAGTTTATTCTTGTTGATTTTTTATGATATGTTCCCCCATATTTCTGCTAAGTTACTTTTTGAACCTTCTGCGATATATCCCCTCAAATGATATTTGAAACAATGCTATAGAGTGTTCAAGGATCCGGGAAATACATTTTAAGCTTTTAACTTCCAGTATAAGTGCCATGGATTAAATAAATGCCTTTTAAAGTATTTTTGGGACAAAAAAGGGGCTACTCTTTAAGAGAATACAATATTGTATCAGAGTTCAACAAGAATTCCCGAAGTTCAGAGATATTGTTTTAAGTACATGACACAATTTTTTCTGTAAATATCTGATAATGAAGCTTTTTTGGCACTAAGAAGCCTTCACTTATATTAGAGGGGAATTCTTAAATGGACATAAAGATAAAAGCTCCATTAAATTCGTAGTGGATTTACTGACACCATTACCTGATAAATTAAAATGGAAATACACAATTGCAGTACCCATTTTGATGCCTGGAATCATAATCTATTACCCCTTCCCACAAATCTGCTGATATAACACCTTTGTATTGCATTATATATCCATAATTGCTAAAGTGCCTTTACACCAAAGATCCTGTTGATTCTGGTGTAGTTTGTCACTTGTGTTGCTGTTGTTTTGTTGTCTAACATTAAAAATTGCTACTATAAGGCCATAAATTCCATATGTTGATGCTCATTCTTTATGTCTTGCATCACCATCTCTAGGAAGATATTACACATTGGTTCTACTTGCTCAAGTCTGGGCTGTGACAACGCAGTGGTCAATTTCATACTTCCTGTTGCAAATGATCCCAGCTGAAGTCAGATATCCGCTAGCGAGCAGTGTGGCTGAGGTTGGTTGCTCTAATCAATTATGATCATAACTCCTGCCTCCGTTAGGAGAGGCATCTTAATATTACAATTGCCAATGGCACCATCTTGCTGAAATTGCAAAGAAACAATGTTGTCTACCAAAACATTAGTCATAGAATTGCACTCATAATAGAGTGCAGCACAATGTCCACCCCAATTGACAACTCATCTATGAATGCAGCAACTATAATAGTAGTAGAATTAAATTTTTGACCAACACATGCAGAGACATTGCCATTAACAGCACCTGCAACTATCATTTCAGTTGTAAAAAGTCCATGAGTTTTGTAACTGCAAAGCTTTCCAATTTCGGTGGACCCATTTTGGAAAGACACCTGTAACAGTTTCTATCAACACTGATCAGAGCACACCAAAAAAATGGGACCCAAAATGGTGAATAAGACAAGAATAATTATTAACAAAATTTATTTAACATACCTCCATTGCCTGCGAGAAGAAGAAAAATCTTCTACAATGCACCTGTAATGTTCCTTTTTCTAGTATTCCTTATGACATGATTAGGTATCAAGATGGACTTTCAGAGTTGGGGGTAGACAGGTCACAAATGCAGGTTAGAGTTATTTGCGGGCCTTGGAGGCTTTTGGAAGGGTTTTGAGGAGTTCTTATGAGATCCGATGGCATTCGCTTGGTATATTCCACCATTCTCACAGTTTTCCTTTCGTTTCGTTGGATTCCGACAACTTTCAAAAAATTGAGTTATTAATGGGCCTAACTCAATTAATTACGCCTAAGGTGGCATAACTTAATTAATTATGCCTAAGGTGGGATTTCGGGAGGAATTCTTAGAATAAATCCTCAACATTGTAACAGATTCTCGAGGCCAATTATTTCTCAGCTATAGCAGTTTCTTCAGCATGTAAAACCCCCAGTTTATATATATGATAAATAAAGCCGAGGTTTTTTCTACTCCATTATGATGTTATTATATGGTTCTATGTTGTTGAATTTTACATGGCAATGTTCTGTTAATGCATGGAATTTTTATATGGAGCATTTGTTGAGTTAAACTTTGTGAAGATTGCAAAAACTTTAGTTTGGTATATTACAACACCTTATTGTTACAATTGCCAACATATATCTGGGTGAAAGAGCAACGGAAAAGTCTTCTCTGACAAATTAATGTTATGAGCTGCTATAGTCATTGAGTGAAGCACATTGCCTACTCCACTTGACAACTTATCTATGAATGCATCCAAACTAAAATAGAAACATGATTTTCTTCTCCATCAGTGCATATAGGAACACCACCATTCATGGTGTTAGCACTTAAAATTGTCCAGTTGAAAGCTAACTAGGGAGGGTGTGTAGCAAAAACGTTGAGAGTATAATTTCTCTCTATATATATACCATAAATGAATAAATGAATGAGTTGAATGCACTGTTCTCATGACAGTATACCTTTTAGGCATTGACGGGTCATGAGAGTGAATGTGTGATCAATGAAATTTCATTAAATATTGACTAATTTATTGATTATTAATATTTATTATGTTTGTAGCATTTCCATCTCTTTAAAATTTGTTTGTCCTCAAAGCAAAGGTAATGGGGATATGTCAACGAAAATATTCTGTTTTGCATGATGAATCTTCTTCTGGTTTAATGTACCAATTAATCACTTTTTCTTAAAAACAAAATTTACTTTTTATAAAAATTTAGGTTGCCACTAGCTTCAACTTCATTTTACTTTTTCCAAGTGTAAATTCTAAGTCCAACGATAATGCTACAATTTATTTAATAATATTTTTCCTTTGTGAATTATATTAATCTAATTTCTAGTAATATAGTCAATTGAAGGGGTTCAATAGTAAAGGAAGGCATAAAAGAAATGGGTTCAAAAATAGGCCAATACTAAATAGAGAAGCCCCGGTTGGAATTGTAACTAGGTTTGTATTTCATGTAAAAAAAAGAAAAATTATTATTATTATTTTTATTATCTATCGAGCATGTTCTTTGTTTTTTGTCAAAACAAAATGTTAAAGGGTATGTTATTTATTTGTAAATATCATTTGTATCTCCAATCTGCCAAGTTGTCCTTCTTAGTAGACAAGTCGACATGCTCAAAGGACGTGACCCTTCACATAAAGTAACAACTATATATTGGCATATGTACTCCTTCACCAAGTAAGAAATTCGGTGTACATCTGTGAAAAGAAATTCAGACATCTAAGGTTGGCTTTTCTGTGGTACACGAGCTTAATAAGACGCTAAGTTTTTGTGAAAAGAAATGCTACAAGAGGAGTCAGGACCATTATTTTTGATGTATCCAGAGCTACAAGGGAGACATTATCTCTATAATGTTGTGAGTTTCCATTAGTACAATATCTCTGTGATAGTGCGAATTTCAGCGAGGCACATTCCTTGTGATGATACGAGATTCAAAAAGGCACATTCTCCTATGATGATGCAAGTTTCTTGGAAAAAATTCATGTTGAGTTTTGGTGGAGGGTTGACTTGGCAGTTGGATCTTCTAGTCAGGACTTGGGTTTCTCTTGTGGATGAAGAATATATAAGGAAATGATTGATGGATTTTCCCCTTATGGGTTTTGCCCTGGCCTCTGGCCTAATCTTTGGTGTTTCTTGTCTTTTGTGCTTTGCATTTGTGTGTTTCTTGATGACCTAATGAATGAAGTAATAACTAAATGATATTAACACATATATAAACAGTCACAAGTAATTACCATGATTAGAAATTCTATCATCTGTTTGATATTCAACATGGTACCTGAGCTTGGAAGGTTGAAGAGCAATCATCTAAGAAAGGAATGAGAGCCTAAGGAGGGGTAGAAGGTTTTTCCAAGGCCTATAAGGAAACCGAGTTCACCAGTGGAGGAAGGACTGTGTCCTTGCATGATTATGGGCTAGATAATCTACATTTTCTCTTTGTGTTTTAGGCTAAAATCTTTGTTTTGTAGCAAGGAGGGCCGAGACCCTTAGTTGGCTGGGAAAGAGGGCCGAAAGGCATATGATATATCAAATGTGAGGGACAAGTTTCCTCATTGTGTTGCGTTGGAAGTTAAAGGCTAGAAAGGGGATTTAACATTGAAATTTTTTATGACTGTGGTAACCCTAGACAAAGGACAAAGTCGGTGATAACTTTTTTGAGGCTTGAGAGTGAGTTTCAGAGGCACAAGTTAATGTGAAGTTCTTGTGGCATATTCTGTCTCTATGATGTGAAGTTCCTATGGTATATTCTATCTTTGTAATGTGAGTATTTGTGATAATATAACTTTCTGTAATGCGAATTTCTATGACATGACATACCTTTCTATGATGCGAGTTTCTATGGTGATATATCTCTCTATGATGCAAGTTCCCGTGGACATCATAAATCTCTTGAGATTTGAATCAAAGATAACTTGTTAAAATTGGAAAGTAGGGCCAAAATCCACTTTGGAAAAACTCCACCTTGGACAACTCATATGATAGAAATGATATTTTTTTTGGATTCCTCTTTCTGAGAGTTGCAAGATTGATCTAAAGATCACCTTGTTTGGATGAGAAAAAGTGAGATTTTGAATTTATTCTCTCACACATGTGCAAATTGTCAAGGTCGGCCAGAAGTCTCATGTAGGCTCATAAGCCCCAATGGATGTGTCTCCACTCTCAGCGAAGGATATAAATATGAGATACCTCTTCCTCATTTTGGACATCATCACTCATCACATTTCTCTCTCCTCTCTTCATTGGTTCGTATGAGTAGCCTCTCTTCTTCACTCATGTGGCAAAGTGATTGGGTAAATATGAAATTTTTGGATCTGTTTTAGGGCAGAATTGCAGAGCATTGACCAATTTTGACCAAGGGAAAACTCTACTTGTTTTTCTTCGTTTTTCAGGTAGGAATTTCGATCTCCCTAGGCCGCATCCTTTGGCACAAATATCGAGAAATTTTGATCATGTTGACGAGCGTTGATCGTAACAAATTTGACCACAATGTTGACTTTTCGTTGACCGAGTTTGACTGATATTTTTGGATCTGTTTTGGGTTTTTTTGGATTGTATTTTGAGGCTGCATTGAATGGGTTTGACCGAGCCGATCTGGAGGAGTTTTCTTGTTGGTTTGACCATCGTTGACTGTCTGGTTAGGGCATCCTGTTCACTATAGTTTGACTGGATTATTTTGATAGTGATTGGGCAAGTGTATTTTGTATATTTTACTCTCTCTCTCTGTTGAACTTTTGAAGAATAATAAGAATATTTGATCAAATGGTTTTCCCCACATTGGGGTTTTTCCCTGGCATCCACCAAATATTGTGTCCTCTTATCTTGGCTTGTCTTCTGCTTATTGTTCATATTCGATCAACGTTTACTATCATTGTTAGTGTGATTGCTAATCTAGAAATTGATATTGGGCTAATAAGAAAATATTGAAGTAAATTGATCTAAAGCATAGAACATACCATTTTTATCTAAAATTAACATGGGATCAGAGGCTAGGTGAAGACAAAGCCCAAGCTAGAGTGAGAAAAACAATCACCAAGATTTGTTGGACAAGGTCAAGGGTCATTGGCTTCCTCATCATATTTCAAATTTTAGGACAAGCTCAATGATAAGAATGATTATCATGCATGAAATATTTCTCTTGACTTGACTTTGAAAGAATCACTCTGAGTCCCAAAAAACCCATATTTCCAGCCTTTTAGGGTAGCAGCGAACCTTCACACATGGACTTGGAAGCCCTTTCTTTGTTCTAATATTTTTTCTTGTTCCATCTCAAATTTAACCTATTATATATTAAAGTTGGCATTGATGTGGATAATATTTTTCCATTTGGATTAATTTTTTCACACTAACATCATTGTTTGATCATTTGGATAAATGTTTTTATATTGTAATTCCTCATTTCTTGTTGAATTATATTTTTATTGTTATTTTTTGCAATGAACTAATTACTATGAATGTGTAGGAGAAGTCAATATTTAGTGTGCATCACTATTAGTTGATATAATCATAAAGACCTTGTTCATATATGATGACTGGCCATGTCAAGTAGTTGTGGAGGATGCCATATCGAAAGCCCTAAGAGAACCAACATTTGTAAAAACATTTTCTGCTCCACTTGTTAGATGGTCATTTAATTTTTAAACGGTCATGTCTTGATGTAGGGGCATAATTTATTTTTCTGATTTTACCTTGGTAATTTCTAGAGAATTTAGTTTGTTAGATTGAACGGTGATGTGTGTCCAATAAATGGCTTTATTTCTAGGTGGAGCTCGAGATCATCTGGAGGATCATGAGATAACTATTGTCATGATAATTTATTTTCCTATTTTGGGTTGATTGGATCCTATATTTTTGGATCTAAAACGAATTGTAATTAATGTCGAAACATATTAATAAAAAAATGTGTTAATTTTTAGTTAAAGATGGTATTTTCTATGCTTGGAGTAATTTACTTCAATCTTTTAGCCCAATTCAATTTCCTATTTAGCAATCACATTAAAATTGACAGTAAATGTTGATATAACATAAGAAAATAACTAGAAGACAAGCCAAGACAAGAGGACACAATATTTTGGCGGATGCCAAGGAAAAACTCCAATGTGGGAAAAACCCTTTGATCAAATCTTCTTATTATTCTTCAAATTCAGCAGAGAGAGAAAGTGCAAGTTATAGCAGCCAACATGATACAATACATCATACAATACATAGGAGTGGTATGGCTATGAAGTTCAATATGAAATAATCTATTGATTTCTACTATTACTATTATATAAGGGGTGCTCTTCCAATGACCATTTATTAGCTATGTGAAGAAGGATTTGTGGAATTTGTATTTACTATAAGATTGTGTATAGCTGAGTTGCAGACAACTAAGTAGAATTTGGTAGGAAGTTTGGAGTATGTGTAATTCATAATGATATTTTCTTCTCTTCATTGACAAATTTTCAATGTGTGAGTTTTGACCTAAGTCATTACATTATCAATGTGTCAAGGCTCAAAACTCGACCTATATGTCAACTACTTCTTATGATCGTTCTTAGGAACACGAATCCTAATTTTTGTATGTTTAAAATTTATCACAAGTTTTCTCTATTGTGGTCAAATTTTTGGATATTATCTCAAAATTTATTTAAGGTACCATGGATCTAAATTCCTTATGAAATTTCAATACTATAACAAACTTTAGTGCAAATTGTTGATCAATTATCACTTGGTTAGGGTTAAAGATGTTAATAAAAATTTTGTGTGCATGCATGAGAGTTGGGTGCAAATGCTCAATGTTCTGTAGCATTAGTGTGATAAATATGGGATAATGCAAAGCATATTTTTGAATATTAGACTAAGTTGACTCGTACCTAATCAACTCAGTCAAGTTGATTGTTGGTTGATGGCTAAATGTTGGTTCAATGGACAGAAGATCTTGCAGGCCTGAATACCAAAGGGAAAAATAAAACCCATCATGGGGTTCTCTTTGCAATTCTCCACCACTTCTACCTTCCATGCTTCCTCAAACTCCTCTCCAACCTCAATATCAGTACTCGTAGTAGCATGAGCAGCAACACTACGCTTAATAGAACTAGAACGCATTTTCCAAATTGCACGAAAACTACTTCCCTCACGAGTCACCATGTGCCATGCTTGGTCTTGGTGGTTCGCTTCCTTCAACTCCTAATTCAACTACCATATCTTCATTGGAACCAACACCCCGAACTCCACTAGACAACAATTCGCCATTTTGTACTAGTGATTCGCCATTTGTACTGGTGATTCGCCATGATTTTACAAGATAATATAATCTTGTGAGAGATTTGCCAAAAAAATTATATATACATACTATATTATTTTTTAAAATCGCCTTCCATTTTCCCTATATATCATGGGGATTCTCCCATTTATTATAAATATAAATTTAGGGGGGTTCTTAAAATTTTCCCTGATGGTGGGACTCTGAGTAATAAACAAGCTTAGTTTCCCTAATCTTTAGAGACTTTTGAGAATACTATCTAGCTGACTTATCCCACCGCTCACTAACATAATGGCGATCACGGTGGGACCTTGAGTCAAAACATCCTAGGTATCCCTTAGGAACTCTCAAAATCTCAGTCAAACTTAGAAGAGTAGAATCTGGTTGTCTCACCATCCTAGCAAAATGCTGACTCAGCTGTAGGACACTCTTACAAACCTTAGGACTACATAAAAAACTCAGAAAAACCCCAAAAAATTTCCTTAGATTTGTTTTTAACAGTATTGGTGGTGGACCATACACATATACCTCAAAACAACTAAAAATCCACCTGGAAACTCCACTAGCCTCTAGTAGGCCTTATTACTTTACTAAACTCTAGGCTACTATCCGATTGAGCCACCTCATCGCCACACTAACATAATGGCGATCACGGTGGGACTCTGAGTGATATACAAAATTAGATTCCCTAAACATTCCAGCAACCTTAAGAATACTATCTGATTGACTTATCCCACTTCTCACTAACATAGTGGAGATCACGGTGGGACCTTCTGAGTTAGTGACAATATAAGTACGCCTTAGTAACTCTCGAAGTCTCAATCAAACTTAGAAAACTTAAGTGTTGTTTGAAGAGTAGAAGCTAGCTTTTTCACCATCTTAGAAAAATGATGATTCAGTTATAGGAAACTCTTCCAAACCTCATTGGCTACATAAAAACTCAAAAAACCCCAAAACATTCCCGGATTGGCTTTTCCCTAGTTATTGGTGGTGGACCATAGCTACATCTTTACAAAAACAGCCAAGTTCCACCTGGCGACTCCACTAGCCTCTAGTAGGCCTAAAACTCCATAAAAAACAAAAATTCATAAACCATAACCTTCTGTTGACTCATCCTTTCCAAAAATTAAAAATTAAGGTGCAAACCTTGTAATCAGTGACAAACTAAGTATAACTTAGCGATTCAGAAGACTTCACCTAAACATAGGAGATAAACATAAATAATCTTGAAAATATAACCATTAGCTTGTCCAAACAGCCTAGCAAACTATTAAAACCAAGTGAATCACTCTTCCTTGCAAGTCTTCATCTCAAAGTTTGCTTGAAAACTTTTTCCCGAAAGCATCTTTGATAGTGTTGGTGGTGGACCATAGATCTCAAAGAAATCCACCTGGGGACTCCACAACTCTCAATAGACCTAAAGACTCCACTGGAAGAAGAGCCTAAAACATGACCAGTCATCCTAGAAAGAAAAAGCACTTAGGACTTAGTTCGATTCAAGAAATTATCGTCTTTATCTATAACTATGTTCTATCCTACTTTGAGCTTGATCAAGAATACACCAATGAGATCTACATTGATCATTGGAAAGATCTCAAACCTCGAAAATCTAAGCCTCAAATTTCAAACCATGAGTAGGCTTGTACACCTGTGCTTACCCCAGATTCACCTATGGAAAACCTAGCAAAACATGAGCCTCATGCTACCTTTCCCACTCTGGCTGAAACCTAAAATAGTCATAAATATCTTTTTACACTACCTATATCCACAAAGGTCCCAAAAAGATACAAGCCTCTGGTTTTACCTCCCATCTTCCAAGCCCTTCCTGCAAATCTTCAAAATAAATTACCCAGATTTGATGGAGAAAGCTCCACAGTCACCGCTGAAGAGCACGTCCAAAATCTTGAGGATTTACTTGAACTTTATGAAATAGAAGAATATGATGTGCATATTAGAATGTTTGCCTTATCATTACAAGGAAAAATTAAGAGTTGGTTTAAAGACCTTCCAGCTGCAAGCATTACCAATTTTCATCAGTTCACTCAAATATTCCTAGATAGGTGGGTGGTCATGGGCAATAAAGTTCTCATCATAAACGAATACAATCAGTTAAAAAGACAACCAAGGGAGACAATACAAAACTTTTCAGCTAGGTTCAATAAAGTATACCATGCAATGCTTGCTAACATAAATCCACCCCTCGGATGTGCTCTCTTGCACTACCCAGATTCTTTTGACCTAGAGATGGTTTTCCGAATAAGAAATAAAGATCCTTTGAACCTAGAAGAAATGCAAAGGATAGTAGTTGATGTAGAATTCAACATACTAAATAGGGAGGCACAGCTAAGAATAATAGAGAAAGACAAAGCAAATCAAGAGAGAATAATATCTTCAGAGGAAAAGTTGAAAAAATTGGTATGTATGTTCAGAAAACTAGAGCATCTACTTGACAGGAAAAGAGAAAAAAACAAAGTTAAGGTTAACACTGCTTATTAAAACCAACCTACACTTCTTCCTCAGGATGAACACACTCGACTATTACAAGACAAGAATTATAAACAAATGTGCCTAATGGGAAAGTTGCAAATAAAAACATAGAGGAATGCTCTAAAGAGACTATCAACCATTTTGAAATCACAGATTTTGAAATGGAAGAAGAATCAAAACATTTAGGTTCTCCACCCTTATGCTTTAAATCATTCTAGACTTTGAAAGAAAATTTGCATCCTAAAGATCTCTCAGCAGTTATTCAGGAAAACCCTGCTCAAGTTAACTCTCACCTAAATCAAGAAGAGTTGTTTGAAGAGGAATTCAAATCTAAGATAGAAGATAAATCAAAACTTGTAGGATCTCTACCTTTATGCTGGGAGTCACTTGAGTTCATAAAAGCAAACTGGCCTCCTCAGAATCCATCAGAGGAAACTCATGAATCCCATGTTTATTATCCCAAGCACCAAGAAGAGTTGAGTAAGGATGAATTTAGATATGAAATAGAAGATCAATCAAAACTTGTAGGATCTCTACCTTTATGCTGGGATTCATTTGAGTTCATAAAAGAAAATTTTCCTCCTAATAATCCATCAGAGGAAACTCATGAATCCCATGCTAACTATCCTCAACATCAAAAAGAATTGGTTGAAGATGAAAACAAGCAAGAAATGAAAAAGAACCCACGGGATCTCTCTAAGGGCATAAGTGATGATTCATCATCTCTCATAAGTGAAGCCAAAAAAAACATTCATCCTTCAAATAATATTTCCC
Source organism: Pinus albicaulis (assembly GCA_034641835.2). Taxonomy (NCBI): domain Eukaryota; kingdom Viridiplantae; phylum Streptophyta; class Pinopsida; order Pinales; family Pinaceae; genus Pinus; species Pinus albicaulis. The sequence continues at coordinate 17,144 of JAXQQM020073760.1, forward strand.
AAGAGAAAAAGGATTATTGTAGAGATATGAAAATGCCTCCCTTTTTAACTGAAGAGGAAATAGATCAACTTTTAAACACGCAGACAGCCTCTGAAACTTCATATAACCAAAAATTTTCTGATCTTTCTCCTGTTAATCTTGCATATCATAAGTCAAAAAATATATTTATAAATCAATTTGAAGAAAAGCAATCTGATATTCCAATATGCATGGCTGGTGACATTATTTATATTAATGATTCTCCAAGGTTTGATCAATATGTTGATGATTATGATTTCCAAACAGAAGCTAACTTTGCAGAATACTCAGTTTTTGATTTTTGGGAGGAAGCTCAGTTTGATAAACTTGAGAAAAGTGAGCAGCCAATACAGGTCATCTATGACACTGATGAGGAGAGCCTTGAGAGTTTAGAAGTAAGTGAAGAGTCTCATACTCTTTGCTCTACTTCACTTCAGTCCATTAGAGATAAAATTCACATAATTGGAAATCAACAGTCTTTCAACTTTGATGATGAGGTTGAGGAGGATGATGAAATTCTCGAGCATGTTGTAAATGAGAAGCCTTTTCCTGAAATGGTTGAGGAAATCATTTTGGACATGGAATATTCCTTAACTCCAGATTTGCAACCACCAAGTTCCATTGAGTTACAAATTGCAGATGAAGAAGTAGAGGTTGATAAACACATGAGAGTTGTCACACTATCCTTTCAAGATAATTTACTATCAAAGTGTATCCCTGCTCATCAACCTGATGACCTTCACATAGTTTTCAGTCCACTTAATCAGAACACGTCAGCTTGGAAAGAAAACTACACTGCAATATATGACGAGTCTGACAGTTCAAGTGATCATGAGCAAGAGGAAGAGTTTCTTTACTAGGAGAGTCCCAAATATAGCTAAGTGGAAGAAAGAGTAGTCCTGAATGAAGCCTATATATCAAATCCTCTAGATTAGGTATTATTCCAAGATCCATTTGTTGTTTTCCTTGAGAAATTTGAAGGAGTAGTGGGTTCTATCATGAACAAGTTGCTACCAAGAATGAGAAAAAACTTAAGCACTATTGTCCGAAAAAAAACCAAATGGAGGTGGCCTTTTCATTACTTCAGCATCATGAAAGAACTAAACCAGAGTCACCCATGTAATCATCTACTTGACTGGTTACATTGGAAAAAATATTTCACCAAAAAATTGTCTATTGTGTATAAATTAGCTTAGGATAGATAGACAACAGTGGAAAATAAGCTCAGCCTTGTGAGTATCTTTTCAGTTCTAGATTGTTTGAAGAAAAAGTGAAAAAAGAAGAAAATACAAAAACAGTAAAATGTAGAAAAAGAGGGCAGTTTCTAAAAGCAATGGTATAGCCCCATACCCAAAAATAGTTATGCTGAAAGCGAGCAAGTCTAAATGCCACTACTAGTACTCAAATGTCTTGTTCAGTTATCTAGCCTAATCATAGCTGAACATGTTTAAATTTATTTGTTGATAATTTAGTGAGTGAAAAATATGGTAAACATTGTGTAAGATTGACTTATCAAAGAGAGTATATTAGGAAAATATACTGGTTCCACACGCCCAAAACAAAACCAAAGAGGGAAGTGGGGATGAAAAACAAATTGTGCATCTTAGCCCTGTTTTTCCTAGTTTCCATTTTATGAAAAATAATATTTGTGTGCAGCTTGTCTTTCATGCCACAAATACATGACAAATTAGACTGTCCAATCCTAATTTGATCATCTTTTCAATTTCGTGTTTTAGATTAGAGAACAAAATCCTGTCAAACATCTTAATCTTGACAGTTGATCTAGCATAGGTAGAGTAATGAAGGAGTTCATCAGTTTAATCTGAACTCTCGGTAGATATAAGTGCAGAATTAGATAGGTTCATTTTCCAAAAAGAAAAAATATATATTTTCAAAAGGGTAGCTAGTCCAAATGCACCCAAAGGAAGAAAACATGTTAGGAAAGGTAGTAGGGTAGGTAGAAATATCATTGATGCTAATCATGCTGTAATTTTTCAGAAGTAGCATCAAAGAGGAATGAAATTTGCGCCAATGGGTAAGGCACTGGTCTTCATAAGCCAAAGATCTGAAATTCTGGACACCTCCTGAAAAGGAGCTGCCCTCCCCAAATGGAGCCATTGTTAGTCATCAATATTTTTCACTTGTTAGTGATGACTAGTTGTAATAGCCAAGTTTTCTAGCAGCTGATCTAAAATTTGTCAAATTTTCCAGCTGGAAAAAACCCATAAATTTTTTTTTCCCTCTTACCTTTCATTCCACCCATGACGAGATGAAACCTCATTATCAAATCCTACCTAGCCTCAGCCATACTAGTCTGCCCATAGGCTCTAAAGAAACAATCCAAATCTGTCCAAAAAGTCTCCCCTAAGTTAGGAAGTGGTGCTTTAGGCATTTCTCCCTTGGAGAATTATCCTAAAGCCAAAGAACCTCCATCTACTATAGACTAGTCATAACATACCTTCCCATTCTACAAATAAAGTTGGTTAAAGACCTAGGTCGCGCTACTAATACACCCTCAAGTCTCAGCAATTCATATACCATAAGTCAAACTGATTCTAGGTGTTTTTACAGTGTTTTAATGGATCTTTCAAGGACAGAGGCCTACCAGCATCTCAGAAGACAATATTTGGCTCCACATGAGAAGACAACTGCTTCTCAATGTGATCTTGAGCCTGGGATGCAGCCAAAGAGCAGAGAGTTTTTTATTAAGCCCTTGCGATCATAGTCAAAGCCTGAAAGGACAGTGAAAGGAAAAATAACACTGTCAAAGGATTGATGATATGACATGACAAAAAAAAACCTCCTTCATCTATAAGCAGAGGGTTTGAAGACTGAAGAACCTCCTTCATTTCATAAGTAGAGGGTTGAAGACTAATAGGCCTCCTTCATCTATAAGCAGAGGGCCAAAGGTAAAGTCTGTTTTTGAGTTTTTCGCTAGCTGTGAAAATAATCTTTGAAGTACAGTGAGTAAATTAACTGAAGGTCTCTGTATGAAAATGATGATTAAAGGCAGAGGTAAAGAAGTGGACTTTAAATTTGGTTTTCATGAGTTTCATTATCTTTTGAATTACAAGAAGAAGCTTATAGGTTGATCATAAGTGAAGAAATATTATGAAAGCAGATGGCCAAAGGAAATCTAATAGTCTTAGCCTCAAACTAACCTCTGCCATCATGTATAAGAGAAGCCACTTTCAGTATGATTCATCAAACATGCTTCTTTTTATTAAGACAGAGGTTGAAAGGACATCAAGCATTTTGTCAACATAGGCCTCCTTCATTCATAAGCAGAGGGCTAGATGAGTGACTGATTTCAGGGTTTGACTGATCAAGAGACAAATGGTAAGAGAAATAGAAGACAGTTGAAAGCTTCTGAGTAGGACAATCTTGTAAAAATTATAGGAAAATCATGAGCGCTATAAGATGTCAAAGAAAGCTAGCTTATCTCCTATTAGGTTTTGCTTTCAAAGAAATTCTGAGAGCCAAGAAATGTACAAACTTAGCTGAAGGGTGTGATTTCCTTAAAAAGCTACAAAAAGCTCATCTCCGTGATAAACAAGCTTAACATTTAGTCTCTGTTCCTTCAAACAAAACAGAGTTGAAAAGTGGTTGATGATATGGGTCATGCCACAGGCCAAAGAATGGTAATTATTTTTCAAAGGGTACTTTTTCTTCCTGTTCATGAAGGAATGTCTTTCAATAACTCATCACAGTGGACAAGAAGGAAACTTTTATTTAGTTTTCCAAAGGAGATATTGCAACTAAACACATTTGTTCATAAAAATGCAAGAAGTATTATGGCATGTTTTTCCAAGTTCTAGAACTACTTTCAGAAAAAAAATTATGCATGCCACTGCTTCAAATGAAGGCTTGATCCTATAACAGAGGTCAAAGATACCTTGCTACTACATTTTGAGTAGAGGAAAGGTTTTAGAAGAGATTCCCTCTTGATGGACGGATAATTTTAAAACTCAGGTGAATACAACTGGGCCTTAATCACAGTTAAAGAGAAACATCAATTGGAGGATATATCTACAGTCCCTATATGGGTTCAAAACAATTTTCCCTCTCACAAGCAGATATGATCATAAGGAACATAAGCTGCCAATCAAGTCTTAAAGAGACAGGCCATCTCCTTGCCAATGGAAAAATATGCTTCATCAATCATTGGTGTATTTTTTAGTGGATTTTCCATGTTGAGAATATCACTAAAGGGTCTGCAGTGGCAGAGGTTACTTTTCAAATATGTAAACACAGTGAATAGAGTTTGACCCTTGGAATGATTTTATTATAAGAGGAAAGAATTCATAGCTATTACAATGGTTAAATTAATATGCACAAGCCTTTTTTCCAACGCTATTCAAAATGTGGGCCCTTCATAACACATTCAAAATCATTTTGTTTCTTTTCAAATGGAAAAAGGTAGTGGTTTAAAGAGAGAAGTCTTCCAAACCCTCACAAATTCAATTCAAGGGCAGTTGGCTTCTTTACGTTCAAAAGGATAGAGGGACCGTTATAACCCCTTTTAAAATCTCTCAAAAAAACAAGGCATCGATCCCCTCTTGCTATTCAATAGACCTGAAAACAATTTTTTGGGAAAATTCATCAATTTTTCAGGCTTGAAGACCACGCAGCGCGCCTGTAGGAGTGCGCGGTGCGCCTGTAGGTGTTGGTCACGTCGGCCCGACAAGTGAACCGACAGTTGGTTTTGCACGACGCTCTCTCGTTCTAAACGTGCTGCGCATTTTCAAGCCCTCAAAACGCCTCCAAAAGCCTTGAATGCTGCTCCAACTCCTCAACAACGGCGCTCATCGATCTTCAAGGTATTTCATACACCTCCTTTGTATATTCAAAATCATATAAGGGTGATCAGTGCTGTGTTATTCGAAGACTAAACCAATGGTGAAAGAATGAAACTCTAGGTGTGAATTATGTTTGAGACTTGGAATTGCCATGGTTTTATTTTCCCAAACCATGACATGGAAAAAATGGTGGGTTCCTATTGATGGTTAAAGACCTATAAACTGCCCTCAAAATAGTATTGAAAGGTGTAAGACAGTGTCCAAGGGAGAAACACAGTATTTGGAAAAGTAAAAAGTAGGCCTAATTTCATGAGCAGTAATCATGGTATAAGGGTGTTTGTCTTTCCAAAGGTCTCCCCTGCGTGGTAAAAAAAGGGCAAAAAACTGGTGTTTTCTCCTTTACTTTATAAATCAGACCTTAAATGAGTAAAGTTGCTAAATCGGTCTGAAGGTGTTTTGGGCAAAACTGGGTATGAGAAACAATGAAGTATAAGGAGGGTATGTTGATGATGAGGAGTTTTGTTGTTGGACTGCTGCAGGTCTTTTTGTGCTCACATAAAAAACACCAAAAGCTCTGTGACCTTATCCAAGATCAGAAAATCATTTGACTGTGTATGTATTTTAAATTGACTGTGTGATTATTCTTAAAATTGTTTGTTGATTGGCATACAAAGAGAAAGAACAATGTTTTGAAGGAGCAGGGACCTAATACCACTGAAGCATCTCACATAGCATTTGAAACAAATTCGCCTTGATTAAAACAATGATTTACAAAGAAGACAGAGTTTGTTTGAAAACACATTTTTTAAATCCTTTTGAAGGCAGTTTGATTTTGCAGAGGGCATCTAGAACAAGATGCCTCCCAGGTAGGACAGTAGGAGTGGTTTACATAAGCTATTTGAGCCTACTTCCACTGAAGAAGTAAATGCTCACCCATCAGTCTTATTCAATTTCCATGAGGTGGGATGTTTATATTTTTTCCAAAGGGTGCAAGAGGTGAAGAGTTTTTATCCTTTGACACACCTTTGCGCTTTGAGGTTTCAAGGTAAGCATTTCCAATTGGCAGACCTTGACTTCAAGTTCTCCCCAAGATCCATATCCAAAGCCACTAAAATTCCCTATATTGGCGAGAAATGGTTTAAGCAAAGACATTTGGACTCAGATAATTACAAACCCTTCCTAAAGCTTGAGCACAGAGAATCATGTCCTTCTATTTTCCCTTTCTCATATCTTTTAGCCAGCGACGCCCCTCTCATGAATATTATCATGAAGTACTTCACTTGTGAGGGAAGATTCTCCCGAATTTATGCATATCACATTCGACTGCTCATGCATTTCACTAGATCCAGATTGCTAAATCTACACTTCTTCTTACACAAGAGAATTGAGAAAATGGCCTCCACTATCCAGAAGAAGCCTCCTTCACAGCAAATCGCCTGTCTCTTCCATCACTCTCTCATCAAAATCATCATTCTTCATCAGCTTGAAAAGAGAGAGGTCTCTTGGGATGTTTTCATCACTCATCCGGATTTCTCCACTGTCCCCCCAGTCCATACATCCCCTACATCTCCTAATTATCATCCCTCGCCCTCCTCTAGCAGACCTGTTCCTAAAAGGCTCAATTTTACTACAGAACAAACAAAGGAACATGAAGAAGGAGAAGGAAGTGACCAACAAGAGGAGGAAGGACATAAGCATGAAGATGAGGGAGGACATGAGCATGAAGATGATGAAGGGCGACAACATGAAGAGCAACATCATAGTGGTGATGAACAACAACAAGGGAAAGAGGAAGAAAGTGTTGAACAACAGCATGACAGTGAGGGTGGGACAGGGCAGCAGCATGAAGATAAGAAAAAAGGGCAGGAAAGGGAAGAACAGGGGCAGCCTTGTGGGATAGATCACCAAGGGCAACGTGATAGTGATGAGCAAAGGCAGCCTAAATAGGTCACACAGCAGACCTATGAGATAGATCGGCATCATGAAGATGATGAAAAAGGGCATGACAGTGACGATCAAGGGCAGCCTCAAGAAGAAAAACAACCTCCTCAAGAAGAACAACAAACTCAAAAGGATGACAAGCAAGGTGACAAAGGTAAAGAGGCCATTCCCTCTTCTCCTAAAAAGGCCAAGCCCTGAATAGCAAAGAAGAGAGTGCCTAGAGTGGTCACTCCAAATGTGACAAGGGCTCTCTGAAGTAAAGGAAAATTGCCAAAAAATCCTATCATTGATTTTCTTAGGAGGAAGAGCACTATAATAGCCACCCAAAGCAAAGGGAAGGGAGAGGTAGAAGGCAGTCATAAACAAGAGAGTGCATTCGACATCATCCCAATCCAAAGAGATGATAGTGATAATGAGGCTTAGATTCTAGAAAACCTCTTAATTCATAGAGAAGGCCAAATAGATGCATTAAAGGATGATCTTCATAGGGCAATGAATTTCAATCAATTTCTGCAAGTCCAAAATAGGAAAATGAGTGTCCATATGGCTGTTTATGAGACACGAGTGACTAAGTACAAGAAGGAGGCCTCCAAAGCCCAAGCAAGATTGGAAGAAATCATGGGTGAGTTTGATGAAAGTGAAGGCGATGATCAGCCTAAGCGAAAGAGGCCTAGAACCATGGGGCTTAAAAAGGCCCTTGAGAAGCAAAAAGAAGAGGAAAATTCCCTTCTCCAATCTACCCCTATCACTGCATTGTTTGAATAGGAGATAGAAAACAATAAGGAGGCGTGGCTTGAGAGAGTCAATGACCATTTGGAGAAGAAGTTGGAGAAGGCAAACAGGGGTTTAGACCTTCAAAGTAAAATGACGAGGCATTATAAAAAGTTAAATTAGTTTTCCCGGCGCAAGTTGAAGGCTGCTCAAGACAAGCTCAAGGAGGCTAAAGGGAAGTGCCCGGCACGGAAAGTGAGGAACGACACATAAGGACTTCAGATTTTGGCCTCTGCTTCACAACATGTTGCTGAGAACCCTTAAGGGTCGTGCTCACCAATTTTGGGTGATTTTCGACATATTTTGGTTTTTTGGCCAAAACTCATGGGCTTCGCCATTTCAGTTTGGGGGATCATAAAAGGAGGAGAATGGTATCATTGGATGTCATAATTTTAGGAGCACACACTCAGTGATTTTTCAGGACATTCGAAGATCGTTTTCTCTCCCGAAATGGCGAAAAATGCCCGCTTTTTCTACACTCTGCCCGGTTTATCAGCAAACCTTATTTTTTGGTTTTTTACACACGTGCCTATTTTTGGAGGATGTACAGCCATCAGATTGATAAAATTATAGTTGCTACAAAAATTAGACACTCATATATTTCCAACGAGCTATCATGATCCTCGTTTTGACATCGGGAAGGCTTCCAAAGGTTGCGGGCAAGTCAGGGGACCTTTTGCTGATGTAATTTTTGAGTATTTTTGTAAAGATTGAACCTTTAAAAAAATGCTTTTTCCTCATGTGCGTTTAGATATTTTTGCACATGATAAGTTATGAAAAGTTAATTTATTTCCCTCTTTTAGATTTTTTTAGATATTTTATGAGATATTTTGTGCCTTGGGCTTTGCAAAGCCTCAAGGACAAGTTTAGATATTTTGAATAGGCCAATGAGAGTGCAAATTGAAATAAGAGGTTTTCCTCCCTTGAGCCTATATATTCCAAAGGATTTCATTGTAAACAAGGCTGAACTTGATGATAGAAGAAATATATGGTCATATAAGCTTTGGAAGAAATACTTGTCTCATGCTTTTGGATAGTCTCTTGGATGTTCTTGGATGATGAAAGAGGATTGTTGTTGGATTCCATGACTTGGTAGAATGGTATAGTGTCTCTTTCTTTGTTTTGTTTTCTAGTTTTCATTCATGAATCCATGTTTCTTGATTGCTATAGATCAGTAGAGAACAAATTTGAGACATGCCCATGGAGGCACCTCAAATTTCCTGTTTCTTCATAGCTTCCATGTTTTCTTCATCCATAGTCACATTAAAGAATTCTTGATTGCTCTTTAATAACTTAAGGATATTGTTGCTTATTTCATTCATGGTTTTATGCATGCTAAGTATGATTTACGGTATGCCCTTCTTACTCATGGCTAGCCATAGTTCCATCCATGAAATCTCTCTTTGACTGATTAGATTGTCATTTGTTGAACCAAGGAGGTCTTGTTTTGATCTTTCCCTTTGCCTAAGACTATGCAATCTTGTTTTCAAAGTGCCCAATAACTTGAAGTACTGTGTTTAGGCATTTCGACATAGTGATTTGAATTGTTTGTCTGTCTTAAGTGTTTTCCCCAAATTCTGATAGCCATTTCCCAAAGTTAGAGAGTGATATATCTCTATGCATGGCTTGAATGTTTATTTCTATGTATTGATTAGCTTATAGTTAGATTTCTCATGATTAATGGTTTGCCCTACCATGTTTATGTCAGCTACTAAACTAGCTATGCTTGAAATCCTTTGTTGTTCCCAAACTTGATGTCGATTTTATTCCATTTTTCCCAAAGACACTTTCTATCTCGAATCAAATTGGCCCTTCAACAACCTTGTATCACCATATGATAGCTTTCTTGACCTTTTAGACCCCATAGCCCAGTTGATCTGACATCTTTTTACCTATCTTATATCTTTGATCAGTTTCATCCCTCACAACCTAAAAACCAAAACAAAAAAACCTACTTCATAACTAGCCTAAAATCAGAACACAATAAGCAAACACACAGATATCCCTTACACATATAGAGAGAGCCTTCTCTGAGTCCAGGAAGGCTAGGTCCTTGGGCTCCAAAGACTGGTTTGTTCTTACACTGTCATTTGGCTTACCAATCAACCAAATCACGGGACCCTAACACCATCTGTGTTGGGAGTGTAAATATGGATATCATTGATGAGTACCTTGCGACTGGTGAAAAATTCTCATCATAATCAATCCCCTCCATCTGAGAGAACCCTTTAGCCAAAAAACTGACCTTATGCTTCTCCACACTCCCATCTGCTGCCTACTTTACCTTTTAGATCCACCTGGATCCTACAACTGACTTCCCCTCTAGTATTGCGACAAATTCCTAGGAATATTTTTTGATAATGGAGTCATACTCCTCAACCATGGCATCAACCCACATAGGTTGTTGCACTGATTCCTGAAAATAGGATGTTTCTATCTCAATACCTTCACTCATGAGAGCCATGTATCTAGTGTACCACTCTAGGGACCTTCTCTGCCTTCGTTGTGATGTGGGTGCTCCCACATTCTCTCTCACATCTAACAACAACATGTCAGCTTCTCTAGTGTGCTTCCCTCCATCTTTGGTGGATGGTTCTGGATGAGTGGTTCCTTCCACTCTCTATTCCTCTACTTGTGGCTACTCCACATCCATAAGTTCTTCTTTTGGAGCTAAGAGTTCCTCAACTGCATGCAATTTAAGCTCCCTCTCAAGGGAAATTTGCATGGCTTTCTCTTCATCTAATTTCACATATCTTCTGACCACTGTCATCCTGTGTGCTGGAAATTACACCCGATTTTTGTGAGGTGTATCAATGTACCCCAAAAATATCCCCAACTCTGTTGTCGGCTCTAGCTTCTTCCTCGCATCTTTGGTGACCCTCAACTCGATTTGACTAAGCTAACTGAGTTAACTCATACAAGTTGTCATAAGATGTGGAATTACAATTTCCTTATAAATTAATTAAGGGAAAATTAATTTAGAAGCCATTTCTTATTGCCATTTCAACACTCTCTCTCAACAAGAAAGTGATTTATGTTACCTCGATCCTTCCTCTATGGAACTTGAATTTTCCTCTTGATGTTGCCTTCATTAAGATGTATGCATCCTGCTCCTATGTGGGAATTTACTTTATTTACATAATCCACATCTGCACACAAACTCTGAGATGGTGATACCAGATATCAATATGCTTGGACATGTCATGAAAAACTGAATTAACCTTTGATGCAAGTCTGGTTATCACACTACATCACCATTGGATCCATCTGTCGATCAAATAAACCAACAAGAGTATTCCTCATCCAAATGGCCTCACATGTTTTTTGGATAGCCACCATGTACTTTTCCTCTACTGAACTGAGTGCAATTTATATTTTTTTCGTGTAGTACCAGGAATTTTTTTTTGATCCTACGCTGAAGATTCCCCCTGATGTTGTCTTCTTGTTGGATGGACTCCCTACCAAATATGCTTCGGTGAAGCCTTAGAGCTTCACTCCCTCTATCTATCTGTACCATAGCCCATACTCTGTAATTCCTATGAGGTATCTCAACACATGCTTTACTACCTTCCAAAAGAGATTGGTAGTCTTAGCCATAGCTTGACTAAGTTGGTTAACTGCATAACATATGTGTTGGAACAGGGTCCTCCAAAAGCTATGAATTGGGATAGTTTTGAGTATTTTTGTATATTTTTGGCATATTTTAGTCTAGCGTAGGGGTTTTGGGGTGGGTCAAAGCCCCAAAAGCGTTCCAATGGGTCAATGGGTAGACCTAGAGTCTGAAAACCATGGTTTGTGGACCACAGGAAAGATTAGGCTCGATCGTTATAAATAGAAGGACATTTTCAGTCAATAGGAAGGCATGAATCAAGATTGGTGCGAATTATGAATTAGTAGATCTGTTTGGGTTATTGGGGGAAAGGAATACTTCTGGCTATGTGTGCAGAGATCCTCAGTCCTATTGTGTTTAGACCCTACTGCTGTGTGCGCAGGTTGGGTTTTGGGTATTGTAAAAGGATCTGAAGGATTAATGAAAGTAGAAGGTTGTTGGAATATCTGAATCTGTGAATGAGAATCTATGATATATGCTATGTTATGCATGGTTCTATGTTAAGCTACGAAAGTAACTGTGTTATTTACTTATGCTGCATTGAAATCTGATCTGGATCTGTCTGTTATACATTATGCAAGAATATCTGTGGTAGTTTCATTATTGTTCTGTGAATTTATGATTTGTTGATTACTGTGATTATAATTGGTATTGCGCACGTGGAAGCGAAGGGATATATAGATCTGGGTTTTGTGAAATACGATCTGGTAATTGTGAAGTTGAACGCAACTCTGCTTGACTTACCTACCCTCTCCTAGGGTTCGGAAACCTAGTTCCAGCACCCTCCCATACTGTTTTGGGTGAGACTTTGGCCTACGCAAGCAGGTTACTGCAGAATGGGCCAGTAGTATAGGGGTTTGTTGGCAAACCTTAACCTCCGAACTTGGGTCAAGACCCCTCGAGCCAACAAATGGTTCCCTTGCCAGGACCGGGAGCATTTTTATAGAGGGATCAGGTATTGCCAAGGCTGTATTGGAAACCTGAAAGAAAATAAATTGATGAATGGTTTGAACAAAAAGTTCAGGAATTCATAGTAAAAGAAAACCACAGTAAGAGGTTGACCACTGAAGAGTGTAAGAATAAGTATATTTTCACGGAGATCTATGAGATCTTCTTTGTAACAATTGTGATCGAGATTCAGGAGTGGCTCGCAAGGTTGGTCAAATTTCAGAAGTGTTGGAAGGATGAGCGGGCCACACAGTGGACCCTAGAATAGATCCAAAATTTAGAGAAGACTCATAACACCATCACTCACATGGTGGACCACTGGGTGGATAGTGTGCTAGGAGGGTTCATGATAGAATTTTCCATCGATCAGTTCGTCTCCTACTCTGAAGCAGAGTGAATATTCTTCAAGGGTTTCTAGGATAAGTTTCTAAAGACCTGTTGTAGCCCCTACAACACCCTCCGAAAAATACCACCATTTTAAATTTTTGGAGCCCCTTAAAACTAAAGAGAAACTATTTAGTCGCTAAGTCGCTAAGTCGCCAAGTCGCAAAGTTAAACTATTGATGAAAACCGCGACCCAACGACCTTGCGACCCCGCGACCTCAGGTCGCCAGGTCGCAAGGTCGCAAATACCCAACTTTAACGGAAAATTGTGACCCAGCGACCTTGCGACCCTGCGACACCAGGTCGCCAGGTTGCTAAGTCGCAAGTACACAATTTTAACGAAAAATGCGACCCAGTGACCTTGCGACCCAGCGACCCCGGGTCGCCAGGTCGCAAGGTCGCAAGGACGCAAAACTCTGGAATTAATTGATTTGCGACCCAGCGACCCGCATTTATTGCCCGCACGTGCGACCTTCTATATAAGGGAGGTCGCCAGGTCGCATTTTACACATTCAACGATTTGAAAGAAAACGCCTCTGACAGCTCGACTGGCGCGATTTTCCCGGGTAAGTTGCAATTTCCTCCTGCTGTTTCCATTATGATGCATTTCTTACCAAACCCATGTCCCCTTAGGCATTTAAATTTCCATTTGCCTAAGCTTTTATATTTTTTGGTGTTTGTGAAACTGTTTGCTCCACAAATATCCAAACCTCACCACTTTTCTGATTCAAACCCTCATGGCCTTGTCCCTTGCTCTTAAAACCATGCCTCAACTCTGCCTGGACCCAGCTAACTTTTAAATTCTCAAGAGGAGGGACGAAAGAAGCTTACGGCCGCGCGCGCGCGAAAACCCCCCGGCAAGCCTTGTTGCGACCTGCGACCCAGCGACCTAGTCGCGAGGTGGCAGAGTCACATTTTCTTAAATTTTATGGAATCTGCGACCCAGCGACCCAGCGACCTAGTTGCAAGGTCGCAAGGTCGCATTTTCCCCATTTTTTGAAGAGTTGCGACCTAGCGACCCAGCGACCTAGTCGCCAGGTCACAAGGTCGAATTTTTCCTCTGTGTTCGTAAGTTGGGACCCAGCGACCCAGCGACCTGGTCGCGAGGTCGCAAGGTCGCGCCTGAACCCTTTTCTTGCAATCCGCGACCCAGCGACCCAGTAAACCAGTAACCCAGTTTTACATGTGTCACAGCTAAATTTCATCACTAAACTGTAAATGATTTTATATCACCATGTCGTTCTGATCTTGGGATTCCTTTATGAATTTGACAGGTGAAATTCAAGAAGACATAGAGTGCATACCTGTTTTATCAGATTCTAGTGACATCGCGCCCCCGCTATCTCGGAAGAAGGACAAGCAAGTAGTGGAAGAGATTGATGAGCTGGAAGTGGTGTCCCCACCCCCAATATATAGGGATACACTATGTACCTTTGCAAAAGAAGACAGTATGAGATGGTACCAGGTGTATCATGAGTTCACCATACCGGAAAAGGAATTTCCAGAAGATCTCGCAGACCAGGAAGTATACTTGGCAGTCAAAAAGTCCAAACTACATCTGGCAGGGGCGCATCCAGCCATATTTCCATGTCCTGAGGTGATAGATTGGATCATACAAAGGACAGATCCTAAGAAGTATGTTATCCGAGACAGCGAAGGCAGGGCTTTCGCTACGCTCGTAGGCGCGGATGCTCACCTCTACTACTCATTTCCTCGCCCGGATGAGCTTTTCACTCCAGAATGGGCTGTTGCTCACGCTGTTCCGATAGTTGATACTATTAGACAATGGTGGGAGGAGCCCGAGAAGTTCAAGGTCAAGAAAGACCAAGAATACCCGGTGGCTAGCCTGAGGAAGGTTTATAAATTGGTTGCCGCCATGCTTTGCAGGCTTTACGGGCGCCCAGATTGCTCCAATTTCAGCGGTAGCTGGGCTACCATCATGGAGTACGTAACAACACATGGCACCCGTTTCAACTGGGCAGGCATATTGATGACTTCAATGCAGACCAACTTGAACGCAACACTGGCCCCGGATGAAGGAACGCCCACCGAATTTTACATGGCCTCTTACCTACTAGATGTTGTCTGCGCAAGAGTACACTTCGAAGGATGGGCACACAACTGGGATTCCGAGCAGTCACGTGCAATTCATCTGCAACTCAAGGTATTTTGGGAGTCCAAATACAAACAGGATATAGATCAGATCTCCCAAGTGTTTATTCCCTCTCTATATAGACACTTATTTGGCCAAGACGCCCCCTGCATGTCTTGGCGGGCCAAGGAGACTCTAGTCAAAGTGGCACACTGGTTCCCTTTCCCCGGGTATACCTTCATCCGAGTCTTTGGAACTTTCAGGGCACCCCATGCTATGCCTCGCTTTGTGACAGACAAAATTCTCCTCCAGGAGGTATGCTTCCAGATGTCTCAAGGCTTCTCCAGCGTCCTGTCTAAAGGCAAGAAGAAGCTGTGGCCCACGCTACCCCTCACCATTGGCGCATGCACAGTCAAAGACTTCAGGGAAGTAGCATCAGAGGGAGAAGCAATGAAAAGTAATCAGCTTGGAGCGCCTGAAAATCAAACATATGAACCGGAGAGAATAGTTTTTGAACACTGCCTGAAAGCTAAATTCAAATGGACTTATCAGCATATTGAGCGCCAGGCAGAAGACGAGAGAAGGAACTGGTACAGTGCTGAGAGACAATTTGCTCCGGGAGTAAACATAGTCCAAGAAGATCCATATGATCAGAGCTTAGAAGATAGAATTCGTCAGTTAGGAGGTTCCTCTTCCTCTTTACCTAAGAAATCTCGGACCAACACAGGGCTTACCCCATCCATCCAACAGAAAGAAGCAGAAGCAAAGGCCCAGCGAGAAAGGGAAAAGAAGATAAAAGAGGATGAGGAAGCACGCCAAAAGAGTGCAGCAGCAACACAGAAGAAGAAGCAGGCCAAGGAGTCCAGGAAAGAAAAAGAGGGAAAGGAGGCACAGGCCGCAGCAGAACGGGCACTTAAGGCAGAGCTGGATAAAGCAGAAGCTGAACGCCAAAAGAAGGCCGAACAGGTTGCGGAAGCTGAGCGCCAAAAGAAAGCCGAACAGAATGATGAAGCTAAGCGGAAGAGGAAGGCCGAAATAGAAGCAGCAGCAGAAGCTGAATGCCGGCGAAAGGAAGAAGAAGAAAATAACACAGAAGAAAGGGAGGATGACATGCTGGAAGATATCGAGGTACGTCTGGGCGGTACCAAGATTTCTGATGTTAGATCTCCCCAGGGGCAGGAAGAAGATGTATTCGACCTCACCAGACTCACATTCGATCAATTCTCTTTCAAAATCCGACAAGAGAAAAGAAGGTCACTGGCGCAAAGTCCCTCTGCCACATCCACAGTTGCAATAGGCAAAGACATAGTCCTTGATACCAGGACTAATCCTGTAATGATAGCATCGGCGGGTACTGCTTTCGCCGCAGCCACGGAAGAGAACGTAACCAGAATGAGTAGAGAAATAGTCTCTCTACAAAATAGACTGCAAGCAGCTGAGCAGCGCGAGAAAAGAGCAGAGCAGGAGAAAGCAGAGTTGCAAGCAGAAGTTCAACAACTTCGAAACCAGACTCCACCGGTAAATGAAGTCCCACTAGCCATTTTCAAGGAGTGTGAAGTGTTGGAAGTAACCATGAGGCAGGTGTATGGTGAAATGTTCACCATCAAACAAACAGTCGCCCCACTGGTAAGAGCACGAGCAGAAACCAGGCAAAGGCACGAGCAGCTCAGGGAGGCTTCACAGGCCTTAGACAGGATGATGGGCTGGACAATACAATACCCTCAGGCACCTGAAAATTTTCCTTAGAGGGACTAGATTCACACGCAGGATGCTAAGGTTCAGCTCCGTATGGCGATACAATCTAAAGACAAACTGTCTAAGGATTTGGACAAAGTAATGTCTTCGTACAACCACCTGATTAGCGGTATCGACTCGATGCACACTTTGCACCACATTCCATCGCTTGGGGCATTGGACGAAGAGAAAACCTAGGAACAAGTGGACCAGGACATCCAGTCATTTTTGCAGCCTATCAAGCAAGCCGCTGCTGATCCAGAGCCCTCAGCATCTCAAGAGCATCTGAGTCAGTTTATTGCCACTCCAGCGCGGATTTATACCAAGCTTGCCTCGCTTTCAAATCAGATCACACAGAAAAGGGAAACCTTAGTACCAAATGCGTTGGAATGTATGCATCGATTGAAGGAGGAGGTCCCTCTGGTTTCCCCCATAGCGGTAGAGTACCGGACATGGCAGGATTTTCTCAAAGAGCAACAGATTGACGTCCCTGACATTAACATTACGCGTCCATCTCCACAGCCCGGTAGCAGCAAGTCATGAGTAGCAGTTAGAGCTAGGTCGCAAGTCGCACCAACAGGACAAGTCGCAGGTCACACCGCCTACCCAGGTCGCAAGTCGCGCATACCAGACAGGTCGCAGGTCGCAACCTCTTCGAGGTCGCGAGGCTACTCAACAGGCAGGCAGGCGAAAAGTTGGGAAGCCCAAAGGGCAAGTTTGGTGCTATAAAACTCCCTACGGGGAAAGATAAAAGGGCTTTTTTTTTTGGAGACTCAAGAGCTACATTGCATTGTATTAAAAGATTATACTCTTATACATGTGAATACGGATACTTGTCACAACCCCTTTGTTTGGATGATGTGTTTTACTGCGTGAACACTAAGTGTATTTCCTCATACAGTTTCAGAACATCTTTTGATTAATGAAGCTGCTTATTTTAAAGCATCGTTTATGCATCATAGCTATCTGTGTTTGTATTGATGATGTACAGTTTACCATTTTCTCTATTAATGAATGTTAATGAACTATTTTGTTAGCATTTCATTTTATCTTTCAGAAGTAAAGGGACATCTCGCCATAAAGAACTATTTCTGTTGTGGTCAGACTACCTTACAAGCAGTACCCCAAAGACGTGTTGCTAACAACATCTCCTTAGGCGTACATGCTTTATTTATTGCCTAGCTACACTAGTGTTATATTCGTTTTTAATGCGTCAGTCATGTATTCTGTATCATGTGAATGAGTGTGTGTCCGCAGGTTCAATCAGGTTCTTTTGAGGCAGAAGGGAAGGTGTCTTAAGTGGTAGCCGGACCCACACCCCGGACGGGATCCCTACTCCAAACGGTTTAAGGTCTAATTGGGACTTTTACCGTGGAGATCCCCTACTGTTGGCCGAACAAATTTTCCCGTCAACATATTTGGCGCTATAAGGAGGGCCTGAATGGCAGCCTCCCAGCACACAACGAACTTTCCATCACAAACTCCCCAAGGGGAGGTCATAAACAATGAAACTGTCCCTCCTCCTCTAGAAGATATTCCAGAGAGGGAGACTCGATATTTTGAAATCACCAGGGCGCAGTTGAGAGCCTTGCGCCCAGCTGCCCGCGATCTTATAAAAAACTTATGGTTTACTCCAATCATGGAATACCTTTCCCATACTAGAACTCCTCCCGAGAACATCACCCGGAATGGCACCCTCGCAAGTACCATACCCGAGCTCGTAAATCTCATGTTGGAAGACCTCGCAAATGCTGTTGAGGAAAATGACCCGATTCTCCAAGAGGGCGAAGAATTTGCTGACACCGAACCTTTCCCCGACTCCCAGCCAAACCAAACTCAGCAAAACAACAACCAGGCACACCCCCCACCAGGGGATGGTGAGGAAGACAGAGGCCGAGGAAATGTAGACGGGGGAATTAGGGCTCGTAGAAATGAAGGAGATAGGAATAGAGCTCGCAGAAATGAAGAAGAAGGAAATAGAGGCCGAGGGGCTGGAGGTAGAGGAGATAGGGGCCGAGGCCAAGGAAACCAAGCTCGCAACCATCACCCAAGCCCAATGAGGCCTCCTGTACACAACTTGGGATATCTTAAAGATTTTCTTCACCGTGGGAAACACCAAGACGAACACTCCCATCACGAGTCAGAAGCATCGATCTTAGGTTCGGGAGGTGAATCTGAACATGAGTTTAGGCAACAACAGCGGGCTAGGAGAGTGCAACCCCTAGCCTGGATGGCTCAATCCCCATTAAATCTTCTAGGTCCACTCCAAGATCTGCCTAGGCATCCGGAGAAACACCTCCCTAAGTTCGACCCTGAGAAAGGCACCTTAGCTGAAGATCATATCAACAGCTTCTATTTGTCTCTGCAAATCATGAGAGTCCAGTCTGATGATGTCGCGTGTCGACTGTTTCCCCATACCCACGAAAAAAAAGCAGCCACATGGTACCGCTCTCTCCCCAGTGCCTCTATCACATCATGGGACCAATTCCGTCGCATATTCCTGCAAAATTTTTCAGAAGATAAAACTCCTTCCATGCTTCTCACAGAATTGAGCACCATCAAGTGTCATAAAAAGGAGAAGGTTAAGGACTTCAACCAACGCTTCGCTACCATATTGCAGAAATTTCCCCCCAACCTAGCGTTGGATGACTCAATCACCATTGATTACTATACCAAGGCCCTCCCTAGGGACATTGCCGTTTTCGTCAAACGTGAAGCCACGCTACCCTTACAGCTAATTATGAGGTTGCTCTCACTGTAGAGAAAGACATGCTGTCGATAGGGGCTATCGAACACGAAGGAAGAGATGATCACAAGCTTAACACAAAAAGAGGTCAGTCCTCCACTTCTAAGACCACCGATAGGGATAGAGATGCATTTGATTTTGAAAGCATGGCAAAAATGCTCAAGCACTTAACAAATGAAGTCACTGACCTAAGGAGAAAGGGCACAGAAGCCACAACTAGCACTAAACCACCCAAACCTTTCTTCAGAAAAAGTAATCCCAACACTAACAGACCTCCGTCTAACACAAATACTGCTCTCAATGTGGAAGAGATAGGGAAAGATAACTTCTGCTCTTTCCACCAAGCCGCTCACTCTGAAAAAACGTGCCCTCAATGGATTGGCAGCATGACAGCAGTAGTTAATCAAATTTTAGATGACCAAACTCCAGGAGATGTGACGGAGGATGATGTTTCAGATCACAATGAGGATCCGCCCTCGAACGAAGAACTAGGATCCTCTATCCTTGCTTTTGACATAATCCGAGGTGGGGACAACCTTACCTCCATTGATATCAACATGGCAGATACTCCCAAAGATCAGCCCGTGCGAAATTATAGTCTAAGGAGCAAAGGACCTGTTCCCGAGAAATCCTATGAAGACAAGAAAAGGGATTTCCTAAGGAAAATCCTGCCCCCAGGAAGCGGGAAACAATCTGTCCCAGAGAAGCACCCCAACAACACTACCCGAGCGAGTCAAAAGAGCAAGCTTCCGATAGAATCCTCTAAGACCTCCACCGAGCCTAGCCCTCAACCAGAGTCTAGCTATAACATTGTTGAAGATATGAAGAAAACAAGAGCAAACATTTCTCTATATGAGCTGGCTCGCATTACTAATCAAAAGGAGCTCATTCTTAAGGCTTTCGCAAATACTTCAGCTACGAAGACTGTGAGCAACACGTCTGCGCAAGCCGGTCCAGATGTACAGTCCATAGTAAACGCCATCAATACCAACTCAAGAGGATCCACACCTCCTTTCCTTTTGTCCTTCGATATTTTTAACTTCAACGTCCACAACTGTCTAGTTGACTCCGGTGCCTCAACAAACGTCATGCCCCTATCCGTCTGTAAAAAGCTGAACATTCGCCTGGAGAAAACTGACGCAAAGATTATACAACTTGACAGATCACAAGTACCAACCGTAGGAGAGTTGAACAATGTCATCATCCACTTGTCGTCAGACTCTAGGGTCCATCAATGCATTGACATTGTGGTCGTCGACATCCCGGAAGCATACGGCCTATTGCTTAGTAGGGACTGGTCCAACAAGTTACAAGGTTATTTCGCCACCGACTGGTCCCACTTGTGGCTTCCTTACAAGGGGCGGAATAATCAAATCAGGGTAGAAAGTGAACCTTATATGAAACACACCGTCACTGATTTGGATGCCGTTAATGAACCCATCAGCTTCGCACAAGAAGAACTTGGTATGTGTTTTCTGGAAGCCTTATTCGGATGCTACCAACCCCCTCAGTCTTCTGTAGGCCCCGAGGTCCAATCTGAACTAGCACTTGTCACAGAGGAGCAAGTCACCTCTGTCTCACACTCAACCGAAACCCCTCCCCTACCTTTTACCCCGAAGGAGCCGGAAAGTGACATGTGGACCTTGTATTATGACGGTTCCAAGACCCATGACGGAGCTGGTGCTGGTTGCATATTGCTTGACCCTCACAGGAAAAAATACTTAATCTCATGCCGGCTAGAATTCCAGTGCACTAACAACACTGCTGAGTACGAAGCGTTAATCCTTGGACTTAAGAAAGCGCTGGATTTGCAGGTAAAATTCTTACAGGTAATTGGAGATTTCGAGATTATCACTTGCCAGGTACGCAACACTATTCACTGTTTATCTCCACATTTAAAGACGTATCAACAAGAGGTATGGCGATTGATTTCTGGTTTTGATGCATTTGGAATTAGATCTGTTCTTAGAATGCACAATGCAGCAGCTGATACTCTGGCTAATGCTGCTGCTAGGTTTACCCCGTTGAGGGACGGTTTTTCTATTGAATTTTTATATAGACCCTCTATGCCAGATAACATCACTAACCTACGCGTTTTTGACGATGATCAGCAGATCTTGGACTTTATCCTAAATACTGAAGTATTCAAAGACACGGTGATAGATGAAGCAGAGCATGATCATGCTTTGCAAAAAGAACACGGCGAATGTAAAGAGAATTCCATGCCCAAGAAGGTGGTGTCTTTAGAAAATCTCTTCAACCTACAAAGCCAATTCCGCGGCCCCCCTAACACCAAAGTGCAAAGTTCCATATTGGCACATCGACAAGTAAACTTGGGGTCTGAGGAGAACCCAAAGTTCGTTAACCTCGGCAAAGAATGTAGTGATGAGGAGACACGGGCATTCACCCAATTATTCTGGAAGTATCAAGATGTATTTTCTTGGACGTATGAAGATTTACGTACATACGATACCCGGATCATTCAGCACGTAATCCCTATGAAGGAAGGCGTTAAGCCCTTTCAACAAAAACTCAGAAAAGTGCATCCAGCTTTGGAACCAATGATTCTGAAAGAACTCAAGAAACTCTTGGATTCACGCATTATTTTCAAAGTTTGTCACTCCATGTGGGTATCCAACTTGGTACCGGTACGGAAGAAGTCTAGCGAGATCCGCTTGTGCGTAGATTTCCGTAATCTGAATCGGGCCTCGAACAAAGACAACTACACGGTGCCACCCATGGAACAAATATTGCAAGCAGTATATGGGTCTGAAATGTTCTCCCTATTGGATGGATTTTCTGGTTATAACCAGGTACTGGTAGCTGAGCCGGACAGATTGAAAACCACCTTCCGGACCAAATGGGGAACCTTCGCTTTCAGGCGCATGCCCTTTGGATTGATCAATGCGGGGGCAACCTTCCAACGAGCCATGGATATAGCATTCCGTGGTTTGATAGGGTAGAGCGTGGTGGTTTATTTAGACGACGTCACTGTATTTTCAAAACGCAGGGGCGATCATTTACGCCACCTCAAAAAAATATTCGAGAGGTGCAGAAGGTACGGAATTTCGCTTAACCCTAAAAAGAGTGTTTTTGCTGTGGCGGAAGGTAACCTACTAGGCCACATTATAACCAAGCAAGGAATTGTAGTTGATCTAGAACGGGCGAAAGACATTGCTCAGATTCCTCCCCCGAACGGCAAGAAAGCGATGCAATCTTTCTTGGGGAAAATAAATTTCATCCGTAAATTCATCTCTGATTTTGCCCAGATAGTTAGGCCACTGCAGGGAATGATAAAAAAGAATGCGATGTTTCAGTGGAACCTGCCGGAAAAGGAGTCCTTTGACAGAATCAAACAGGCTATAGCTGAGGCTCCCTCCCTACAAAGTCCAGATTTTGGCAAAGATTTTATCCTATATACTTTTGCCTCAGATTCCTCACTTGCGGCCGTCCTTACGCAGAAAGATGGCAACAACGATGAACGGTCCATTTCCTTCATGAGCGCCGGTCTACAGGGAGCGGAGTTAAACTATCTAGAAATTGACAAGCAAGCCTATGCAGTCTACAAGGTGGTAAAACATTTTAGGCCCTACATCTTGAAAAATCATGTCACGGTTTTTGTGCCACACCCAGCGGTCCGCTCACTTTTCGTGCAGCAAGAGCTAGGCGAAAGGCGGGGCAAATGGGTGGCGTGTTTGCAAGAATACGATTTAGAGTTTAAACCGGCACATACCGTTAAAGGACAAGTCCTATGCCAATTGGCCGCGGAGGCTGCAAGTGCTCATGAGATTGAAGAGGAATGTTGGGAACAAGAGATCGACATGTATCAAAGCGACCATGTGCCTCCGCAAAGTAGCCCTTCTTGGTATTCCGAAGTTTCAAGATATTTGGCCCAAGGCACCATGGACCCTGCCCTTACTTCCCGGCAGAAACGCGCAATAAGACTCAAAGCCGCATCTCACCCACTGATCTAAGGTAAGTTGTTCAAGAAACACCATGATGGGGTCCTGTTACGCTGCTTGGAAACCGACGAAGCGCATAAAATCTTAACTGAGCTACATGACGGATTAGCTGGAGGTCATTTTTCCGGAGATACTACTGCCCATAAGATAATGCATGCAGGATACTATTGGCCTACTCTTTTTAGAGATGCGCATGCATATGTTCGGAAATGCATTCAGTGCCAGATGTTCGCCAATCGAGAAGCACGGCCAGCCGCTCCCTTACTCTCAGTAGCAGTAGAGGAACCTTTCCAACAGTGGGGTTTGGATGTAATTGGTGAAATCACACCTCACTCTTCTAAACAACATCAATATATCCTTACAGCTACTGATTACTTCACCGGGTGGGTCGAAGCAACACCTTTATGCCGAATCAACGATCAGGAGCTAATAGAATTCCTCACGCATTCCATCATTACCAGGTTTGGCGTACCAACTTCTTTAGTTTTCGATAATGCAACTTATTTCTCATCTTTTAGATTATATGATTTTGCGCTGGAAAATGGTATTATTCTGAAGCATTCTGCAAATTACTATCCCCAGGGAAATGGATTAGCTGAGTCCACTAACAAGAATCTTATCCGTATTATTCAAAAGACCCTGCTATCCCACCAGCACAACTAGTACAATGCCCTTAACAATGCACTTTGGGCTGACCGTATCACTCCCAAGTCCTCTTTAGGCACTTCCCCATTCTTCCTTGTGTATGGAAAAGAAGCTGTTCTCCCTCCTCATCTATCTCTCCCGGCCCTCCAGCTGTCCCAAGAATGTCATGGTACCTCGTGCCCTACCTTGCAGAATCGAATCGACACCTTGCTGAAACTGGAGGAAGAAAGGCAAAAGACCCGGGAAAAGTTTGCCATTCATCAGAGCCGAATCAAAAGATGGTTTGATAAAAATTCCGGATGGGAACAAAAATTTTGAAGTAGGAGACCTGGTCCTGAAGTGGGATAAAACCCATGAGGAAAAGGGGAAGCATTCTAAGTTCCAAGCACTTTGGACAGGCCCTCTCCAAATTAATGAGAAGCAAGGATCCCACACATTTAGATTGCAAACCCTGGATGGACGAGTCGAGGTCCTCCCGGTAAATGGGCATGACCTCAAACACTATTTCACCTAGCTGCCCTTAGAGGGTTAAGTTACCCTTGTACCATATTTTCTTCTCTTGTTTTGTTAAAAATAATAATAATAATAATAATAATAATAATAAATAAATATAGTAATAAAATTTTTGAGGAAGGATTTGTTAGAGCCACGCAATTGGCACGCTGCAACAGGTTCTGTGCTGATGGAAATCCCTTTCCGATAGACTCAAAGGCGGCAAAAGATTTCTTGTTCTCTGCACCTAAAGACAACATATCACCGAACTCGAGGCATCAAGCGAGAAACTTACCTCGCCAGCCTGAGAGGGTGTCCGCAAAAGAAAACGCAGTGTAGTGGTAACCGGACCAGAAGGAAAAAGAGGTACTCTATGCTACGACAGGGTATCTAGGAAAAACCAAAGTACTCATACCAGACTAGGAACAACCTCTCTGTAAGCAAAATAAGTCGGGATCCCTCATCTGCCCAAGCTAAAATTTTCATCTCAAATAAGTGCCACGAGCACATCTAAATAAGTGCCTCAGGCACATTCAAAATAAATGCAATAGCACACTAATAAAGGGTAAAGGATTGAGAAAGGCTTCCTGCGCAGAGAGGTGATGTAACGACTTCGTCGGGGTACTGACCAGGCTCGCTGGCAGCAGAGCAACGTTCACGATTCCTAGGCAGTGACTCCGCCGGGACCGAGAGGTTCGCTGGCAGCGGAGCAACATGATGAGGACAGAATAATCGTACCAGACCCTGTAGCCGCCTAGAGTTCTCCAACCCTTCTAGTCCGGAGACCTGAAGAAATGAATTTGGTTGAACGGCGCCCAAAATAGGCCAGCAGGTTGAGCAACCCAGCAAGGCGCCGAAGGTTAGGAAATTTCAATCATAAGGTAAAAGAAAACAGTCAGCATAAGCCCCTTCCCCCCCCCCGCCAAGACTAACCATCAGCAGAGACTCTGAGTTCGTCCAGTGAATCGCCATTTGTTGTAGCCCCTACAACACCCTCCAAAAAATACCACCATTTTAAATTTTTGGAGCCCCTTAAAACTAAAGAGAAACTATTTAGTCGCTAAGTCGCTAAGTCGCCAGTCGCAAAGTTAAACTATTGATGAAAACCGCGACCCAGCGACCTTGCGACCCCGCGACCTCAGGTCGCCAGGTCGCAAGGTCGCAAATACCCAACTTTAACAGAAAATTGCGACCCAGTGACCTTGCGACCCAGCGACCCCAGGTCGCCAGGTCGCCAGGTCGCTAAGTCGCAAGTACACAATTTTAACGAAAAATGCGACCCAGCGACCTTGCGACCCAGCGACCCCGGGTCGCTAGGTCGCAAGGTCGCAAGGTCGCAAAACTCTGGAATTAACTGATTTGCGACCCAGCGACCCGCATTTATTGCCCGCACGTGCGACCTTCTATATAAGGGAGGTCGCCAGGTTGCATTTTACACATTCAGCGATTTGAAAGAAAATGCCTCTGACAGCTCGACTGGTGCGATTTTCCGGGGTAAGTTGCCATTTCCTCCTGCTGTTTCCATTATGATGCATTTCTTACCAAACCCATGTCCCATTAGGCCTTTAAATTGCCATTTGCCTGAGCTTTTATATTTTTTGGTGTTTGTGAAACTGTTTTCTCCACAAATATCCAAACCTCACCACTTTTCTGATTCAAACCCTCATGGCCTTGTCCCTTGCTCTAAAAACCATGCCTCAACTCTGCCTGGACCCAGCTAACTTTTAAATTCTCAAGAGGAGGGAGGAAATAAGCTTACGACCGTGCGCGCGTGAAAACCCCTCGGCAAGCCTTGTTGCGACCTGCGACCCAGCGACCTAGTCGCGAGGTGGCAGAGTCACATTTTCTTAAAGTTTTTGGAATCTGCGACCCAGCGACCCAGCGACCTAGTCACAAGGTCGCAAGGTCGCATTTTCCCCATTTTTTGAAGAGTTGCGACCTAGCGACCCAGTGACCTGGTCGCCAGGTCGCAAGGTCGAATTTTTCCTCTGTGTTCGTAAGTTGCGACCCAGCGACCCATCGACCTGGTCACGAGGTCGCAAGGTCGCACCTGAACCCTTTTCTTGCAATCCGCGACCCAGCGACCCAGTAAACCAGTAACCCAGTTTTACATGTGTCACAGCTAAATTTCATCACTAAACTGTAACTGATTTTATATCACCATGTCGTTCTTATCTTGGGATTCCTTTATGAATTTGACAGGTGAAATTCAAGAAGACATAGAGTGCATACCTGTTTTATCAGATTCTAGTGACATGGCACCCCCGCTATCTCGGAAGAAGGACAAGAAAGTAGTGGAAGAGATTGATGAGTTGGAAGTGGTGTCCCCACCCCTAATATAGAGGGATACACTATGTACCTTTGCAAAAGAAGACAGTATGAGATGGTACCAGGTGTATCATGCGTTCGCCATACCGGAAGAGGAATTTCTAGAAGATCTTCCAGACCAGGAAACATACTTGGTGGTTAAGAAGTCCAAACTACACCTGGCAGGAGCCCATTCAGCCATATTTCCATGTCCTGAGGTGATAGATTGGATCATACAAAGGACAGATCCTAAGAAGTTTGTGATCCGGGACAGCGAAGGCAGGGCTTTCGCTACGCTCGTAGGCACGGATGCTCACCTCTACTACTCATTGCCTCGCCCGGATGAGCATTTCACTCCAGAATGGGCTATTGCTCACGCTGTTCCGATAGTTGATACTATTAGACAATGGTGGGAGGAGCCCTAGAAGTTCAAGGTCAAGAAGGACCAAGAATACCCGGTGGCTAGCCTGAGGAAGGTTTATAAATTGGTTGCCGCCATGCTTTGCAGGCTTTACGGACGCCCGGATTGCTCCACTTTCAGCGGTAGTTGGGCTACCATCATGGAGTACATAACAACACATGGCACCCGTTTCAACTAGGCGGGCATATTGATGATTTCAATGCAGACCAACTTGAATGCAGCACTGGCCCTGGATGAAGGAACGCATGCCAAATTTTACATGGCCTCTTACCTACTAGATGCTGCTTGCGCAAGAGTACACTTTGAAGGATGGGCACACAACTGGGATTCCGAGCAGTCACGTGCAATTCACCTGCAACTCAAGGTATTTTGGGAGTCATAATACAAACAGGATATAGATCAGATCTCCCAGGTGTTTATCCCTCTCTATATAGAGAATTATTTGGCCAAGACGCCCCCTGCATGTCTTGGCGGGCCAAGGAGACTCTATTCAAAGTGGCACACTGGTTCCCTTTCCCCGGGTATACCTTCATCCGAGTCTTTGGAACTTTCAGGGCACCCCATGCTATGCCTCGCTTTGTGACAGACAAAATTCTCCTCCAGGAGGTATGCTTCCAGATGTCTCAAGGCTTCTCCAGCGTCCTGTCTAAAGGCAAGAAGAAGTTGTGGCCCACGCTACCCCTCACCATTAGTGCATGCACAGTCAAAGACTTCAGGGAAGTAGCAGCAGAGGGAGAAGCAATGAAAATTTATCAGCTTGGAGCACTTGAACATCGAACATATGACCTGGAGAGAATAGTTCCTGAACACTGCCTGAAAGCTAAATTCAAATGGACTTATCAGCATATTGAGCGCCCGACAGAAGACGAGAGAAGGAACTGGTACAATGCTGAGAGAGAATTTGCTCCGGGAGTAAACATAGTCCAAGAAGATCCAAATGATCAGAGCTTAGAAGACAGAAGTCGTCAGTTAGGAGGTTCCTCTTCCTCTTTACCTAAGAAATCTCAGACCAACACAGGGCTTACCCCATCCATCCAACAGAAAGAAGCAGAAGCAAAGGCCCAGCGAGAAAGGGAAAAGAAGATAAAAGAGGATGATGAAGCACGCCAAAAGAGTGCAGCAGCAACACAGAAGAAGAAGCAGGCCAAGGAGGCCAGGAAAGAAAAAGAGGGAAAGGAGGCATAGGCCGCAGCAGAACGAGCACTTAAGGCAGAGCTGGATAAAGCAGAAGCTGAATGCCAAAAGAAGGCCGAACAGGTTGCGGAAGTTGAGCGCCAAAAGAAAGCTGAACAGGCTGCTGAAGCTGAGCGGGAGAGGAAGGCCGAAATAGAAGCAGCAGCAGAAGCTGAACGCCGACGAAAGGAAGAAGAAGAAAAGAACACAGAAGAAAGGGAGGATGACATGCTGGAAGATATCGAGGTAAATCCCCTCGACATACCTCTGGGCGGTACCAAGCTTTTTGATGTTAGATCTCCCTAGGGGCAGGAAGAAGATGTATTCGACCTCACCAGACTCACATTCGATCAATTCTCTTTCAAAATCCGGTAAGAGAAAAGAAGGTCATTGGCGCAAATTCCCTCTGCCACATCCACAGTTGCAACAGGCGAAGACATAGTCCTTGATACCAGGACTAATCCTGTAATGATAGCATCGGTGGGTACTGCTTTCGCCGTAGCCACAGAAGAGAATGTAACCAGAATGAGCAGAGAAATAGTCTCTCTACAAAATAGACTGCAAGGAGCTGAGCAGCGCGAGAAGAGAGCAGAGCAGGAGAAAGCAGAGTTGCAAGCAGAAGTTCAACAACTTCGAAACTAGACTCCACCGATAAATGAAGTCCCACTGGCCATTTTCAAGGAGTGTGAAGTGTTGGAAGTAACCATGAGGCAGGTGTATGGCGAAATGTTCACCATCAAACAAACAATCACCTCACTGGTAAGAGCACGAGCAGAAACCAGGCAAAGGCACGAGCAGCTCAGGGAGGCTTCATAGGCCTTAGACAGGATGATGGGCTGGACAATACAATACCCTTTGGCACCTGAAAATTTGCCTAAGAAGGACTGGATTCACACACAGGATGCCAAGTTTCAGCTCTGTATGGAAATCCAATCTAAAGACAAACTTTCTAAGGATCTAGAGAAAGTAATGTCTTCGTACAACCACCTTTTCAGCGGTATCGACTCGATGCATACTTTGCACCACATTCCATCGCTTGGGGCATTGGACGAAGAGAAAACCTGGGAACAAGTGGACCAGGGCATCCAGTCATTTTTGCAGCCTATCAAGCAAGCTGCTACTGATCCAGAGCCCTCAGCATCTCAAGAGCATCTGAGTTAGTTTATTGCCACTCCAGCGCGGATTTATACCAAGCTTGCATCGCTTTCAAATCAGATCGCATAGAAAAGGGAAACCTTAGTACCAAATTCTTTGGAATGTATGCATCGATTGAAGGAGGAAGTCCCTCTGGTTTCCCCCATAGTGGCAGAGTACCGGACATGGAAAGATTTTCTCAAGGAGCAACAGATTGACGCCCCTGACATCAACATTGCGCGTCCATCTCCACAGCCCGGTAGCAGCAAGTCATGAGCAGCAGTTAGAGCTAGGTCGCAAGTCACACCAACAGGACAAGTCGCAGGTCACACTGCCTATCCAGGTCGCAAGTCATGCCTACCAGACAGGTCACAGGTCACAACCTCTTCCAGGTCGCGAGGCAACTCAATAGGCAGGCAGGCGAAAAGTCGGGAAGCCCAAAGGGCAAGTTTGGTGCTATAAAACTCCCTACGGGGAAAGTAAAAAGGGCTTTTCTTTTTGGAGACTCAAGAGCTACATTGCATTGTATTAAAAGAGTATAATCTTATACATGTAAATACGGATACTTGTCACAACCCCTTTGTTTGGATGATGTGTTTTACTGCGTGAACACTAAGTGTATTTCCTCATATAGTTTCAGAACATATTTTGATTAATGAAGCTGCTTATTTTAAAGCATCGTTTATGCATCATAGATATCTGTGTTTGTATTGATGATGTACAATTTACCTTTTGCTCTATTAATGAATGTTAATGAACTATTTTGTTAGCATTTCATTTTATCTTTCAGAAAGTAAAGGGACATCTCGCCATAAAGAACTATTTCTGTTGTGGTCAGACTACCTTACAAGCAGTACCCCAAAGACGTGTTGCTAACAACATCTCCTTAGGCGTACATGCTTTATTTATTGCCTAGCTACACTAGTGTTATATTCGTTTTTAATGCGTCAGTCATGTATTCTGTATCATGTGAATGAGTGTGTGTCCGCAGGTTCAATCAGGTTCTTTTGAGGCAGAAGGGAAGGCGTCTTAAGTGGTAGCCGGACCCACACCCCGGACGGGATCCCTACTCCAAACGGTTTAAGGTCTAATTGGGACTTTCTACCGGGGAGATCCCCTACTGTTGGCCGGACAATTTTTCCCGTCAACAAGACCTTACCATTGATTATTAAGATATTACTGTGTGAAAAGAGTATTCTGTGTAGCCACACCGAATGAATGACCTCTGATCTGGACAGGAGTACGAAACAAAGTGAAAATACAATCGGACCAACTGAGAAGGAGATAGATCTGTCTACAGTCCGGTAAGAGAAGCAGTTGCGCAGAGTCCTCCAACCACACTGATTTCAAACTAGCATAGGGGTAAGAATTCACCTACACCTCTGCTACCACCGGAAGACGACATGGCTGTGCACATGAAGTTGCTTATCTTTAAGGGTGTGGGAGATGAAGACATGGATCAGTTTTAGTTTGTCGTAGAATCGGTATGGATTGCGTAGAACGTAGATAGTGATGCGGTGAAGAGGGCACAACTGTCCCTTGCCTTCTAAGGAAGAGATTTGGATTGGTACATGGGATACATTGGCCAACATGTGAATGCAACCATTGAAGAGATTAAGAATGCCTTGAAGCAACAATTCAAGAAGCCTAAGTCCTACTCTCAAATAGTGGTTGATCTAAAGGATTTCAATTAAGGGCCTTTTGAGTCTGTGTGGGAGGCTGATCAGTGACTGAAGAAGGTGATCAGAGAAGGAGGATTTCAGTATGATGAAAGAAAACACATGGAATGGTTCATTTCTATGCTGTTGCCTCACCTGCGCGTACCTATGGGTCACCAAACTTTCGAATCGCAAGAAAATTCCCTGGAGGTCGCTATGAAGTTAGAAGCTATGCCCAGACATGATACCTAGTTGGGTGTCCAACAGATCTAAGGACAACTGGAGGCAATGCACATGGAGATCCAGAATCTATGAAAGGAGTGAGGAGGAGAGGCTAGCCCTGAACGATGGTGCATACGATGCAAGATGAATGGTCACACCAAGGATAACTGCCCTTTGTTAGCAAACTATATGCAGGCCAGGGGACCTAGTCCGTTGCACCCTAGGGAAGTTGTAGGATCAAGTGGGCCGGTGCTATGGTGCGATGATGGTCGCGTTACGGGGCTGCATGACATAAACCACTGTCCCTGCCTTGCTACGTATGTCCCAGAAGTAAAGCAACAATGGTGAAGGTTCTGTAGGTCGGTAGGGCACGATGAACATAACAGCCAGACGTATGACTTGATGATCGATTAAGGAAACCCCTATAGGGTACAGTCGGATCCATCCTTGCTAACATCCCTCTCGAGTATAGGTGGCTCCCCAGCCAGGGGAAAGGGTAGTGGAAGAGGTGGAAGCACAGGTTGGGGATGAGGGCAACTAATCTGTTATAATTGTGGAGAAGTAGGACACTTTGCCAAGGACTTTCCAAACCCTACAAGGCAGTCCTACCAGTATTGTAGATAGCTGGACCATGTGATTGAAGACTGTCCAATCTTGATATAATTTGTGCAGGAGAAGCAGTGGACACCTACGAAGAAAGTGCAGAGGGTTAAGGCTGAATTTCTATACAAAGATCCAAGCGTGAATGTCGTAACACACAGTGGGATGGCCACGGGGGGGCCTGGGGAGAAGACTGTGACCGAACCTATGATCCGACAAGCAGTTATCAAGCAAAAAGGTTTGGATATAAAAAAGGAAATAGAAACATTTGTCGCATCACGCAAAGACTCTGCTGAGGTAGAGGCGTCTACTTCATAGCCGCCGAGAGACCTCAAGGCAGATGAGGAGGTCAAAACCTTTTTACAAGCATGTATGAAGTTGTTGCACAACCCAAAGTCCATGGAAAATCTTCAGGAATTAACAGATAGTTGTGGAGCACAACCTAGCCTCCCTCCAGAAATCAAGGATGTACACAAACTATATAGATATAAGAAACACACTGGTAGGGAGATGCGGTTGACTGCACAAAGCAATGATTACGAGATGGATCAGGTTATTTTGGACCAGGGTCAAATGTGAATGTATTACCTAAACAGACTTGGCAATGAATGGGGGAACCTAAGTTGGAATCATCCACTATCTAGCTGCGTATGGCCAATCAATAGAAGATCATACCCTTGGGGAGACTATCGAAGATCATGGTGGATATCACAGGGGTCAAGGTCTGGGATGATTTTGAAGTCATTCAGATTGTAGAAGATGCAGACCCCTACCCTGTGCTTCTAGGGTTAGACTGGGCCATAGATATGGGAGGTATCATTAACTTGAAGAAGAGAAGCATGGTGTTTGAGAATAATGGTACAAGGGTGATAGTACCATTAGATCCTGCAGAAGGCGAACGATACACAGATCCAGTGCGCGACGAAGAGGATGTGGATCACATCTATAAGTTGAATGCACGAGATGAAGGTTGGATCAAACCCACAGCAGATGGAGTAATCTGCTGGGAAAAGGACAGTGAATGCTTCTCCGACTCCGATGGGGAGATAGAGAATTGGAAAAATCGATTACATGATGTCTCTTCGCTGTGATGTCTTCGGGTCATAAAGAACTTCCGCTGCATTTCCTCAGAGGTAAGAGATCTACCCTATTTTGATGGTTCTAGTAACGTTAGGGAATTTTTGCGAGCATTTGAAGCCGAGGTTCCTAGAGGATGAAGGTTATGGGCCCTTAACCTAGCTATGCATGAAACCCCTGCACGATGGTGGGATACGCATAAGGGAGTGTTCCAGGAGTGGGAGGATTGTTGGGACATGATGCTCCTGTGATTTGAGACTCCGGCGGAGGTGTGGGTCAAGATGTTCCTTGGCCCAGGGGATCCGCATGAACATGTGGTTGCATGGATGGAGATGTGGGGTGAACGAACTACAGAATAGTGTGTTCACTTATTCACTCATGCGTTGGGTCTAATCCCGACTACATGGTACCTGGATGTGGAGCTACATCAACGCACCCACCATTGGGAAACTCTGAAGAGTGACTTCATAGGAAAATTCAAACGGATAGGGGGTTATAAGGTGTTTGATGAAGCTCTACAGGACATAGATACATTTGCGTTTGGAAAATCCGGCTCCTCTGCAGTATTCGGGGCTCTGACATGGGAAACACAGATGTAGGATATTGTCAATTTCCGCAGCTTGGCAAAGGAGGAAGGTGAAGATGATCCACGGTTTGTCTCTATCCCAGAGTTGGAAGGGGAGCATGCGTTGAGGGACCTCCACTGAAAGAAGTGGATGTTACTAAGCCTCTCAAGCTGTGTGAAGTAAACATTGGGATGAGAGAGTGCCCTAAGTTGGCTAAGATTAGGGACTACTGGGATGAGGATACAATAGGAAAAGTGGCTGAATTACTTACAAAATACCAGGACTTGTTCCCAACAAAGTTTTCAGAGCTGAAGGGGATCACGAGGGACTTAGGGGTCATGCATATCACTCTCAAACCTGATGCGCGGCCCATAAAGCAGTGACCTTATAGGTTGAATCCCAAGTATAAGTAGAAGGTCAAGGATGAACTCGATAAAATGCATGCTATAGGTATCATCGAACCCGTTGAATAGTTAGACTGGGTTATTGCAATGGTGGTTCAGGAGAAAAAAACTAAGGGGGAGATTTGGATCTGTGTGGACTTGCGCAAGTTGAATGATGCTTGCGTTCATGATCCATTCCCGACACCATTCTCAGATGAAATCTTAGACAACGTGGGAGGACAAGAAGCATACTCCTTCACGGACGGGTTCTTAGGATACCATCAAATTAGAATCGCACCTGAGGACCACAACAAAACCACGTTTGCCACTGAGTGGGGATATTTTCAGTATACTGTCATGCCGTTTGGACTCAAAAATGCCCCTTCTATCTTCTCGCGGGTCATTGTTGCAGTGTTCAAAGAATTCATCCACAAGTTCCTCAAGGTGTATTTTGATGATTGGACTATCTTCAGCCTGGTAAAGGCACACGTATCAAACCTGCGCATGATGTTGGATGCCTGCCAAAAACACCAAATTTCCATAAATATCAAGAAGTGTATCTTCTGCGTACCCTTCGAAATCTTTCTCGGCCACATAGTTTGTCGGTAAGGACTGATGCTAGATACTGCCAAAATTGTAGTTATCATAAACTTGCCAGTACCAACCATGGAGAAATAGCTGCGCTCGATCCATGGACACATGGGCTACTACAGGAAATTCATTCAAAGCTATGCGCTGATTACTTCCCCTATGGAAAAATTGCTCAAGAAGTTTGTTTCGTTCTTTTGGAATGACGAATGTCAAAAGAGCTTCGAGTTACTTAAAGAAAACATAGTCTCGACACCTATTCTCATATTTCTTGATTGGGAGAAAGTATTTCATGTTCACGTCGATGTGTCTGGCATTTCTCTTGGGGCTGTCCTTATGCAGTCGGGAGAAGGAGACATTGACCATCTGGTTTCCTTTGCAAGTAGGAAACTCTCTGGTGCAGAACACAACTACTCCACCACAGAGCGGGAGGGTTTGGCCATGGTCTATGCTTTGCAGAAATATCAGCATTACTTGTTAGGAGGACACTTCAAAATGTTCACAGATCGTTCAACTTTAAAGTAGCTGGTAAATAAGCTTGTGTTGGGGGGGGGGGAGGGAATATGCCGATGGATACTGCTATTTTAGGAGTATGACTTTAAAATCATCATCAAGCCAGGAAAGTTAAATGCTAGGCTGGATCACTTGTCCCAAATAGACAGTGGCGAGGAGCCAACCAACTTGGAAGTCAGATTACCTGATGTGTAGCTATTTGCTATTAAGGTAGTAGATTCACACTTCGCTGATATCATTCAGTTCTTGACTATTGGGATGACACCTCTAGAGTACTCTATACAGTAGAAGAAAGAGTCAGTCACCCAGGCAACAGATTTTACCATCATCGTAGGTCATTTATATAATATGGGAGCAGATGAAGTATTGCAGTGATATGTTTTGGAGCATGAAAGGCACGCTATCTTGGCAGAGGCTCATGACGGAGTAGCAGGAGGTCACTACGCAGGGAAAGAAACGAAGCAAATGATCTTGAGAGCTGGGTTATGGTGGCCAAACCTGCATAGTGACACCCACGACTATTGTAAAGCCTGCGATATGTGCCAACAAACAGGGAGGCCCTCCCACAAAGATGAAATGCCCCTTCAACCACAAATGGCTCTACAAGCATTTAATAAGTGGGCTATCGATTTCATTGGGCCTATCAACCCAGCAGGGAAGAAGACAGGTGTGTGCTACATTATTACTACCACTGATTATGTAACCAGGTGGGTTGAAGCACAAACAATAAAGGACTGTATTGTGGATACCACTGCACATTTCATCTTTGAACAAATCTTGACCAGATTTGGGTTTCCAAAGATCCCCTTGAGTGACAGAGGGACGCACTTTGTTAATGAAACAATCCAAGCTTTGACCGAGGAGTTCCGGATCCATCATGCGAAGAGCACACCATATCACCCACAAGCCAGCAACACAGTTGAAGCTTTTAATAAAATCTTGGAG
Source organism: Pinus albicaulis (assembly GCA_034641835.2). Classification (NCBI taxonomy): domain Eukaryota; kingdom Viridiplantae; phylum Streptophyta; class Pinopsida; order Pinales; family Pinaceae; genus Pinus; species Pinus albicaulis. The sequence continues at coordinate 52,873 of JAXQQM020073760.1, forward strand.
CAAGCACTGACAAAGGTATGCAATGTTGATTAGTGATTGGGATGTGCGCATCCCATCAGTCCTCTAGGCCTATCAAACAACTTGCAAGAAGCTAATAGGAAAAACCCCTTTCAGGATGGTTTAGGGTAAAGAAGTCATTTTGGTTGTGGAGTATATTGTTTCTAGTCTACATATCGCAGCATTTACAAACATGGCAAAACCTGACATCATGGAGGAGAAATTAGCACAGCTTATGGCTTTGGAGGAAGATTGGTTTCTTGCGAATTTCCATCAACAAGTCGAGAAGGCCCGTGATAAACCCTAGCATGATCGGAATATTTTCCAGAAGAAATTTGTGGAGGGCGAATTGGTCCTCTTATACGATAGCCATTTTGTAAAGCATCCTGGGAAGTTCCAACAACATTGGCTTGCTCCCTACACAGTTAGGGAGATAATGGATGGCAGAGCGGTTAGGCTAGCCATCCTTCACGGTGATATGCTACGAGGCTACGTCAATAGTAGTCAGCTCAAAGGACTCCTGCTGGCTATGTGCGCGGATATCATTAGTCCTGTTATGTGCGGACCCTGCTGTTGTGTGCACAGGTTGGGTTTTGGGTATTGTAAAAGGATCTGAAGGATTAATGAAAGTAGAAGGTTGTTGGAATATCTGAATCTGTTAATGCGAATCTATGATATCTGCTATGTTATGCATGGTTCTGCGTTAAGCTACGAAAGTAACTATTTTATTTTCTTATGCTGCGTTGACATCTGATCTGGATCTTTCTATTATACTTTATGAAAGAATATCTGTGATAGTTGCGTTATTATTCTATGAATTTATGATCTATTGATTACTGTGATTATAATTGATATTACACATGTGGATGCGAAGGGATCTATAGATCTGGGTTTTGTGATATATGATTTGGTAATTGTGAAGTCGAACATAGCTCTTCTTAACTTACCTACCCTCTTCTAGGGTACAAAAACCTGGTTCTAGCACCCTCCCATATTGCTTCGGGTGAGACTTTGGCCTGCGCAAGTAGGTCACTGCCAAAAGGGCCAGTAGTATAGGGGTTTGTTGGAAAACCTTAACCTCCGAACCTGGGTCAGGACCCCTTGAGCCAAAAATATGTCTGGTCATGTGTTCACCAAATAAATGAGTGAACCCACAAGCTGCATGTAAAAAGTAGCATCCTCCTTCCTCCAGTTTCCTATGAGAGAAGTCTCCATTGGTTTGTTGCCCTCCATGTGGAACTTCTTGAGGATCGCGTTGGCATACTTGCCCTGAGATACAAATTGCTCCCCATCTCTTTGACACATTTCCAATCCTAGGAAATAATGCAAGAGCCCCATGCCCTTCATCTCAAATTCTCTTGAAAAATCCTATTTGAAATACTTGATGAGTTGTTCATCACCTGTCAATATTAGATCATCAACATAAATTACAATAATTAAAATCTTACCATCTACCACAATATGATATAGGTTCACATCTTCTTCACTCTTGGTGAAGCCCAAATCGGAGAAATAGTTGGCTATCCTGATGTACAAATCATGAGGTGCTTGCTTTAGCCCATAATATTCTCTCTTGAGTCTTCACACATGCGACTCCATGTCTAAGGCTTTAAAACCTTTCAGTTTCTTGATGTAAATGTCGTCCTCAATCACCCCATTGAGGAACATTGTCTTTACATCCATATGATGTATTTTTCATCCTATTTGTGCTGGGAGTGTAAATATGGATGTGATTGATGAGTATCTTGTGACTGGTGCAAAAGTCTCATCATAATAAATCCCCTCCACCTAAGAGAAACCCCTAGCTAGAAACATGGCCTTATGCTTCTCCACACTCCCATCTATTGCTTTCTTCACCTTGTAGATCGACTTGAATCCTAAAACTGACTTTCCCTCTAGTATTGGGACAAATTCACATGCACTGTTTCTGATAATGGAGTAATACTCCTCAACCATGGCATCAAATCATATAGGTTTTTTCACTTCTTCCTCAAAATAGGATGTTTCTATCTCAATACCTTCACTCACAAGAGCCATGTATCTAGTGTATTGATTTGGGGATATTCTCTTCCTTCGATGTGATGTGGGTGCTCTCAAATTTTCTCTCATATATAATAATAACATTTTAGCCTCTCTGGTGCACTTCCTTCCATCTCTGGTGGATGGCTTTGCATGAGTGGTTACTTGCACTCTCTATTCCTCTGCTTTTGGATACTCCACATCCTGAAGTTATTCTTTTGGAGATAAGAGCTCCTCAATTGAATGCAATTGAAGCTCCATCTCAAGGGAAATTTGCATGGATTTCTCTTCATCTAATTTCACATCTCTTCTGACCACTGTCATCCCGTGTGATAGAAAGTACACCCAATAGTTGTGAGGTGTATCAATGTAACCCACAAATATCCCCAACTCTGTTGTTGGATCTAGCTTCTTCCTGGCATCTTTGGTTACATGGAAATAGACTGATGAACCAAAAATTTTAAAATGTGACACCTCTGGTCTCTTACATGAAAAAGCTTCCTTTGGTGTACTCATCCCAAGTTTCTGATGAGAAATATTTTTCTACACAAATATTGTTCTATTTAATGCTTCTACCCACAAATGCAATGGTAAGCCCTAATCATGAAACATAGCTCATGTTTCTCCCACAATGGTTTTATTATTCCTTTCTACAACCCCATTTTGTTGTGGGTCATGAGGTGCTATCAATTCTCTTCGAATTCCTTTTGAGGCACATAATTTCTTGAATTCATTAGAGATATATTCTCCACCATTATTGCTCCTCAGAGCCTTCACCTTATTCCCTGTATATTTCTCGACAAGTTCCTCGAACTCACAAAACTTGGAGAATGTTTGATATTTCTTCTACATGAATAAAATACAACACTTTTGTGAAAAATCTTCTACAAAAATCACATAATAATTTCTTCTTCTCTCTCTTTTTTTTTTTTAAAATTTGTGGAAGTTGTTGAGACTGGTCCACACATGTCTAAGTGAACTCTATTAAGGATCAGCTTTGCTCGACTTTCCTTATCGTGAAATTTGGCTTTGGTAAAATTCCCCAATGTACACTCTTTACATGTATCTCTCTGAAGAAGTACTGCACCCTTTGGAAGTCCTATAGAAATTTTTTGCATGGTCTTCAAAGCGCCATGGTGTATATGGCCCAATATCCTATGACATAACTCACGAATGTCTCGACTCTCCACCTTATTTGATTTCATGCTCAAGTCAACATAGTTTTTTACATCCAATTTGTAGAGTTTCGTTACTCAAACCCAAATATTTTTCACATGTCCCATGGATTTGTGGCAAAGGAATGCCTTTCCTTCACTAAATATCACATCATAGCCATGGTCTTCCAACATAGCAACATAAACCAAATTATTGTTTAAACTGAGAACATACATGACATATTTTAATGTGAGGGATTGCCTGACTCCATCTGAAATTTAACTATACCTACATCGGTAGCGCTATACCTCCCATCATCTCCCATCTTGATGTGCATCTAGAGATCCTTCTCGTGTAAGTTACTAAATAATTCTTTGTTGCTAGTCATATGGAACAAAGCTCCATTATCTAGGTACCACAAAGAACCCATCACCCATTACACCATGCATGTGATGAGAGTGAAATCAAAATAAAACTATGAAGCAGGTTCTTTACCTGTTGCTCCTCCCTAGGCCTTCTTGTTGGTCTTCTTGTGCGGGAAATTTGTAGCATAATGTCTAAACTCATGACAGTGAAAATTTTTTACCTTTGAAAAGTCTCACTTCTTTCCTTCCTTACTGGACTTTGATTTGGAATGGGACACCCTCCCTTTCCATTTCTTCACCTTTCCAACAAAGGCACACTTCTCCTCATCATAAGTCTTTGATGAGGATCCGTCTCTGGTGCTCCTTCGAATCTCTTCTTGTACTAATTTGGACCTCAATCGCTCCCACAATGGTAGCTTCTCCCTCCCATTCACAAAGTCCTGATAGTTATGCCAGCTCTTGGGAAGGCATAGAAGGATAGACTCACCAAATCATCCCGGGAAACTGTTACCCCAACACTTCCAAGCTCATCTTGACATTAAGTGAACTTCATCAAGTATTTTTGGATTGTTTTTCCCTTCTCCATCTTGATCTTTCTGAGTTTTTCTTTCAGCACCAGCTTCCTATGGTCATTTCTATTCTAAAATATATCTCTTAATGCCTTCCAAATAGCATATGGAGTTTTCTTTCCATGGATGTTTGAGACAATATGATCTCAAACTCTTTCTAACATAATCCTTCTCGCCTTTTCTACATTATTCTTCCATGCATCAAGAAGTTGAGCATCTCCTACTACGGGCTAGGGAATATCATTGTTTATGAATGCCTCTAGTCTATTGTCCTCTAGAATTGCATCCATCATGTCCTTCCATGCTATGTAATTCTAATTTCCCTCGAGTGCATATTCGAGTCTCAAGCCATTGAAAGACATCTTGATTTGTTGTTGATCTTGAAGAATAAATATGCAAATTTGATGTACCTTTTCAAAAAAAAAATTTGGTTCTTATCTTCTATTGTGATTCCTTCTCTAATACCATGTATAAATATCTAAATAGATTCAACTAATCTTGTAATGTACTAAAACAAAATACTGAATCAATTCCACAAATTTGTGGAAACCAAATTTGATCGCACAATCACATAATAAGAAAGAGAAATAATATATTAATCACACAAAACAAGATGTATCCAGGGAAATAAATTGATCAAAACCATACTCTGTATATTACATAAATTCAATAACATGAAACAATACAATGTTATTTCCCTTCATGAGAAACCTCTGCACTCTAATAACAGTCTCACTTAGATCTAAGAAAAATCGGTCCAATACTTAACCAATTCTCAACCTCTATCTGACTAGCCTTGCTTATACATCCTTGGAGGAATTGTGGACATATTAATTAGGAAATTCCCAAGATTTTATTTCATAATTCCTTCAAAGAATCCTGATGAACTCACACATGACTTGTATAATTTTATAACTATACAACTGATAGTTATCTTCCCTTTAACACCAATTTCAACTGGGCCTTCCTTAGAAATGACATGAAACAACTATTTATAGTGAATTATAAGTTAACTAATTGACCACTACTTGTGAATTAAATCATATTTAATTCACTAGACCTATTACTAGCTCATCTCTCAGTTAAAACTAGTTAAACTGATTTTAACTCAATTAATTGAATTAACTAATTACAACTCACAAATAGCTGCAACTAGACCCCCTAAAAGTTAGGGAGAACTCTACATGCCTCCAATTGTACCCTCAACATGAATTGACTGAGCTAACTAAGTCTTACGAACTCAGTTAACTCATAAAAATTGTCATAAGATGTGGAATTACAAATTCCTTCTAAATTAATTAAGGGAAAATTAATTTAGAAGCCAATTCTTGTTGCCATTTCAACACATCTCATAGAAATATTTTATCACTAGAATATAAGTTATCCCTTCCCTCTCAAAAATAAGAAATTGATCAAGTTTTTTTGGTTTAGTATCCCAACATTCTTCTGCTAGGAAATCTAGTTAAAAAGAAACAAGAGCATATTCGACTTCAAAAACCCAGAGAAAAGAAATATTTTGGCCAAATTTTTAGGCCTTACAACTAAATTTATCCTCCCCAAAGGTAATAACAAGCTATATATCCAAATTATTCAAGATGTAGAGACTCATTGGTTCCAATTTTCTCGTAGAAGGACTACTCAATCCATCCATAACCCTCCCAAAAGTCCTCCACTACTTCAAATTTGGAAAATAAGATTGAAGGAAAAACAATTCATGGTATGTTTAAAAGAGTAGCAAAGGGCTTGTATTTTTTATGGATCTTATAAAAAAAATCTATGGAAAGTGAGAGAAAATGGATTTATAATTTCTCTCGGAGGATAAGAACGAGCCTCATTTCAATGAATGGGTTTGGGAATAGGAATCAAACAATGGAGCAGAATCCTACACGCTCCATATTGTTTGTCCCATAGTTTTGGGGTACATTAAATTTCTCATTAATCAACTTGTAAAAGGCATAATTCCCAATAATTATAAGCTCAATCAAATTCTAACCCACATCTGAATTAAACTAGAACACCTGGAAGAGGCTTCCTTTTATCACATCTTAAGAGGAAAAAAAAAACAAAAATTGATCCCTATGAAAATATAGCCTATCAAAGACCCCAAGTATAGGAAATAATTAACTCATAAGTTTGGATCATTCCCATCCCTTGAATATGAGCATCGATGTTTGTACACCTCTATAACTTTTTCCTCCCTCCACAAGTTCCAAGATCGCACTAGCCTCTAAATCTGGAAACTTTAGCGATCACGATCTCAAATAAAAACTTTGGCTCGATCTTCCTTCTCAAAATATTCTCTCATATACGAGGGAAGATTTTCAAAAACAAAATCCCCAACACCATTCTCCCTTATGATAATGTGCATAGATTATAATCTCTCAAGGCTCACACATTGTATGAAGAAACTAGTTGGGCCTCTACTTAATCCCCCCCATCATTTTCATTCTCTATCACACCCTTTTCTTAGATTCCTCCTACCCTTATCCATTTATTACTTTTCATCTCTCAGTTCCCCATTTCTCGTGAGAAACTTATAATGGATCCCTTAAGATCCTATGAATCCCCATACAGATCTTGTGAAGGCCTCCATGTTGATCTGGTAGGAACCAAGGAAATACAATGATCATGGAATGAACAATGCAAGTGATCCTTCAGTTCTTATATTATAAACTTGCAAGCTAATGCATCATTAATCAAATGACACTCAACCAAAAAAATCAATGTTTCGAGCATATTGAAGAGGCAATATTTTCTCTCCAAGGGTTTAATGATGCTCACCATCATCACATTGAAATTTTGGAACACCAAATTTCACTACTAGAAAGGAGATTTAAAAATTTATTAAACTCAACCAATAGAGATCAAATTCAAGCCATGGTGTGTGCCATTGAAAATTTCTACTTAGGACAACTAACAACATGACACATAAATCAATCCATTGGTCGTCTTTTGTTTCAAGGTTAAGTGAAAAATATATGTAGGCATGAAGTCCCTCTCTAATCTTGGTGGTTCAAATTCTTATGTAGCTAGAAAACTTCACACTTGCATATTAAATCACACAAAAAATCAAACATAGGAACTTAATGAAATTCATTCAACTCTAGAAATTAGAACCAAGGCTTCAATCAATCAAAAAATTCATTGGAAAGGAAATAGACATTAATTCTTTTAAATAACCTTAAGAAATTATAGCCCACGTGGTGTAGAACAGTCGGTGATGGGGTGCACTGTTAAGGCACTCCGTTCTGTAAGGTCACCGGTTCGAAACCCGTGGGTGGCATGGGAGGAGAAAAAATGAAAAAAATTAGGATTAGTCTGAACAAGAAAAAAAAAAAAACCTTAAGAAATTATAACATTTAGAAAAAAGATATATATTAGTAGCAAACCAATCTCTACAAGTAATGTCAACTAAGCTACTCTGTAAAAATAATGATCGGACCACTCTGCAATTAGAAATTAAACTATGTTTTAAGTACATGAAATAAACAAATAACAACGATCGAATCATGTTGTAGATAAAAAAAAGTGAAATATGTAAGAAGTAAAGAATGGACCAATATATGAATAAAAGTAATTAATCCACCTTAAAAGTAACAATAGCCAAGTCATTATCTAATTAACAATAAATAAATCACCCATCAGACAATTCAAACTAACATAATCCCAATTAAAACAAATCCTCCTCCTCAAGATAATAGGTGTAAACAGTAACTACTAAAAATTAGCAACTTCTTACATAATCAAAGCATAAAGATATTTTTAAATTTCTATGATAAATACAATTAATAAACAAAACGATAGCACTTGGCTAGTGAAGGGGGGCCTCCTTCACTAATTAGGGTTGCAAAGGGTTACTCACAAATTAATACTTCAGATGATAAAAAATTGCATGTTATATTATATAGAAAATTAATACAACAGTGATCTCATTGCACTTTGTTCACTCATACAACCCCTACCTCTTGCTACTTATTCAACAAATGAGAAACCCCAAGGGTCCCTTAATTTATACAAATAAGATGGGTAGTAAACCAACAGAATATCAAAATTGAATAACACATATTAAGATAGAATCTATTGGACATATCTATGTTGTTGCATCCGTTCTTCAAAAGAAGGATAAATCTCTATATTACATTCTGAATCATCATAATGGCTAATACTTCTTGGATTCTATTTGTTGTAAGGATGGATATTTCGTTACTTCCTTTCTTGAGCATCGGTCAAAGACGAGATGATAAAGCACTATTGAAATTGTAGGAATGATATATTGTGGTTCAAAGAAAAAACATCATAATTAACAACATATCAAAAGAAATCATGTGATAGTATCCATCCCTTGAGTTGGTGCCATTTTTCTAAAACCAATCAAATGCACCTTATTTCCAAACCATCTCATAAGTAATCCAAAACTAGGTGGAAACTACTTAATGATCCTATATTATCACTTAAATAATATGATTTGTTAATGAGCTTGTTCCTTGATCAAAATATAAATTATAAACAAAATATCACCAGGAAAAGGATAACATAGGAAAATTAGGATAGTTACAAGACAAGGTAAATGGACAAAAACGGGTGAAATTCATGTGTTTTGTTGTCCTTTGTAGAAATTTCTAGGCTAAGGAACTGTGTCAAAGCATATAAAATGTTTTTTTAATTGGGTTGGATGACCAATACTTTAAATTGTTAAGCAAACGTAAGTATTAATTTATCTCTGATATAATAAAGGGTTGATTCTTCACTTTTAACAGATAAAGCTTTTAAATTATTTTGAGAGGTCGAATTAAAGATGATATATATGTTTTAAAAAATATCCATATGGAAGATTTAAATTGGCATATACAATCGATGCATGTAAAATATTTTTATAGGCAGATAGAACATATGTAAATACAAGAGAAAGCAAGAAATAAATTTATGTAGAGGAATTAACCAAAAAACATATTTTAAGCTAAGTAATCTCTATAATTGACTATAACTTTGCAAGGGGGTTTCACACAGATTAATATTTAATATAATCTTACCCACACTTCCTATTTGTATTCAAATATAAATAAGTAAAAATGGAACATAATAAATGAGTCCAGAATCCTTGTATTATTTTTAGAAAAAATTTCCAGATAATATATTGTTGCTCAAGACTTTATCACAAGGGTTCAACCCTATATATTTCGAGTTACATCATACTTATATAATCTGTTCTCAAAATATCTAGACTTAATTACAAAATATCCAAGCTAGTTGATTTCAATTTTTTACAAAAATTGGACTAGAAAATAGGAAATAAAAATAATTTTTCATTTGGTACATAATTCAAGGAAAATTGCTGACAATTGGAGTTGAAAAATTGTTGAACTATTTTTTGTTCTTGGAATTTAGCTCCTTCTACTAATAATCTACATGATGTTACTGAAATAATTACTACCTTTTCATTTGATAATCTCACATAGCTTATCCCATCTATATTCATCGGGAAGGGTAAATTTTACCAATTTCCTATAGGCCTCATCAACATCAGTGTATTTTTCAAAAGTTGGTTTGATTATGAATATGTTTTTAATATTATGTTGAATTAATAAATCATAATTCAAACCTTCCATAAAAGCCTTCCCAGTGATAGATCCCTTGATATTAGCAAATTTAGCTTTATCAATGTGTATGTCATGCAACTTGCTTTGATATTCTTCTAGAGGAATACTTTTATCACCTATACCTTAAAGACCTAGAAGTCCTTTCTGATATAACACATTAAATTTTTTGTGAATTTTCTTAATTTGAACATCCATATTCTGACATTTGTTTTCTAATTGAAGAATTAAGTTCCTTTTAGTAAGGACTTTCATGACTTCTAAGATAGTCTATGTTCTATCTTGAATATCATACTCTTCTAGTTATTTTTTTATATATAGTTTAGAATCTTGATTAGTCTAGTTGCATCTCCTAGTTTATGATCCAATTCTTCCTTTACTTCAACCATTGCCTCTTTTGCTTTCTGCAACAATTCTTCCTATTAAAAAATGACCTCTATATAAGGCCACAAATCAGTCATATATTCATTTATAATAAGCCAAATGATTTATTTTTCTTGAGAAATGGTTCATGCCATTACTGATTCATTTTCATAACTTGTTATTCTCTCATTTAATTTATGATTTTTTTGTAGTTTTGCTACAAAAGGATTATCAATTTTGATTTTCTGTTCTTGAAGGTTTTGGAGCTGAGCCTTCAAATTTTCAATTTCTTGATCCTTTAATGATAAATCTCCCAATTCCTTTGTAAAATATGTTGTTGCATCGATAGTAGCTCTTGTTGAAGTCCCTTTTGTTGATGTACTTGTAATAAATGTAGTTGTTATAGGGATAGCAATTGAAATGTTGGGATGTTTCTCTTTCTCCTTTAGAAATGTTTCTATCTCATCCTCCATCTCTTGTATCTAAATATTTTGTTCAATTATCATTTTGAACATATCCTCCTTTTCTACCTCCAACTTTCCTACGTCTTTTGCTTGTGGATGCTCTGTAGTGGGAAGCTTCAGTTGCTTCCTTAGTGCCTGGATGTCAGTGTTTTTATTCTTTATCATCTCTTCTGTTTCTTTGACATTACTAGGAACATATCCTAATTTAATTATCAAATCTTATGATGAATTGATCCTGGTATCTTTGGCCAATGAGGACATCTTTTTCATTTTTGACTCAGAATGAATATTTTTAAGTGAACCTTGTAGCCTTGATACTGCCATTGTTGAACTGGTTAAGGTGGAGTAATTTATTTCTCCAGCTTGCTTATGTAAATCAATTTGATTGATTGGATGTGTCTATTTTGTAGCAAATGCAAAGATATAAGTTTTGTAATCTTCTGCACTCTTGGGAGTTGGAACTTTGGATTCCAAAAAGACTATCTGAAATTGGGATTTTTCTGTATCAAGTGAAAAAATAAGTATGTGTTTTGTTAAAGTAGTCTACTTTCAAAATTCAGTATAGGTAGTGGCCTTGAGTGCCTCTCTTTTTATTTTGATTTCCTTATATCTGGAAAAAAATCTTGGGTTGGATTGCAACCTGAGAAATAGATGATTTTGGTAATCTGTAACAGTTTCTTCAAATCATGGGAATGTTGATGTATGAAATCATGTTAGTACCATAGTTGTCTTCTCCTCTAAAATTTATTCCTTAAAAGGTTCATCTTGAGTGTTGGTTTTCTTCCTCCTCTTGATTCCTATAAAATTTGTTTCTTTAATATATGACACTGAAGGGGATGAATTTTTCCTTGGTCTCTTTGTTTCCTTTTCCTATGGAGATGGAGGCTACGTAGCTGTTAGAATAACAACTTGCTCTTTTGATTTGTGTAAATTATTCTCTTGCCATTCCTATTGATTACCATATTTTTCTATTTCTGGCCTTGCCGTGTGTGGATAAGAAGTTATTTTTTATTCAACTCTCAGTTTATAAATTATCCCCAAAGGATCATAAGACCAGGTGAATCTCAATTTGAAATTCATTCGCTTCAAGAAGGATTCTTCCTATTTTTCAGTTTCTCTAGTGTTGATTATGAATGGGCCAATTTGTGCTTTCAACTTGAATTGACATTTTTCCTTACTAGAAACAAAGTGTAAATCATCCATATTCAACATCTGCCTTATGTATTCCAGTGCAAAAATCCTAATTGGTACAAATTTAGGCAATCTGTAGGGAGGTATCTCACATACATAGATCCTTATTGATGATTAGTTCTGGTAAACATACCAGTCTCCTATATTTGTCTCATCACTGAGATGAAGAGCTATTTTGATCTCAGGTGAGATCCTAGGAATTACGTCACTACTCAAGATACATAAAGGCATGTGCAAAAATTGATCTACATACTGTGAAAATGAAAAGTCTTATGTATTTTTTCTTACTAGGGAAGTCTAATGTATCACAGACTAGGGATTTCCTTGTGCATCTAAATTTTGTAATGGAAACTTAAATCTTTCTTCCTAGAAAAATAGAAGAAATTTTACTAGTACTGATTGATGTTTGAAAGAAATTTCAGTAGAATAATTGAGGAATTAATCATGAATAGAATCTTCCAGAAAATCACTGTAATTGAAAATATAAGACGTTTTTTCTCCTACTGAAAATACTGATAGAAAACCTAGAATCACTTCATCAACCCACTGGTTTCTTGGATAACCTAGTAAACATGAAACCATAGATATAATTTGTCTTGAAATTTCTGGGAATATGGAAGAGGAGTAAGGTGGATTGGTTCTTGGTAATTCAAAATTTTCGGGCATGAATGTCTCAAATATTTTTCTACTTTGGGAGAAGGTGAGTTTCTAATGTATTTCCATAAGAGAATCTACAGAAAAGGGATGTAATGGGGCTATAGGATTGAGCTGTAATATTTTGAAAATTGATTCAGGGGTGAAAGTGAATAAAATTTCATTTTTTTTGGAAATTACAGCCCTCTGACTTGGGAGGTATCTGTAATTGCACCAGGTGACAAAATATGGAAAGAAGTGGTTCTGAGGGAATGTGAATTGAGGCAAGAAGGATTCCCACACATTCAATTCATCATTGTTGTCAAGGAATTTCTACTTTTCCTAGTTGTAAAGTTCATAAAGGTCAAATTCACATTGGGTTTCACAGATTTTGTATTGTTTTTCCATTAAGGAAATTCATTTAAATTTATGACAGGGGGAAATATTGGACTCTCAAATACTATTTTAGACTTTCTCTTAGAATAAGACATGCTGAAATGAGGAAGAGTATTTTGAATTACCTATAATTTCTTCATTTATTGATATGACGACCGGCTAAATTTTATCAAAATTTAAATTATTGTAGTGTTGCAAGAAGACATCATGAAAGAAATTTTGAGTGATGGTGGATTGATTTATAACTCAACTGGGTGAAATTACCTTTTTGGGCTCATTTAATAAATATAATTAGACGTTGGCGGGAAATTTTAACGGTTAATTAGTCATTGTATGGATGGATAATGGGAATACAAGGGAGAAAATGAGAGAAGGATGTGTGGTGGAGTGTGATATAATGGTGACAAAGGCGGAGCAGAGGTGAAAGTTTGTTTTCAGGGAGGGAGGGGGTTCTGAGAAGTTTTGGTTTGGACATGTACACCCCAGCAGTATTTTTTTGAACCTCTTTTCAGAACCCTTGGTTAAACTTCAGAAGTGAGGGTGGGGGGGTTTGAACTGCATCCCCACCATTGATCAGGGTGGGGATGATCTCAACCATTGAATATAGTGTGATGGTTACAAATAGAAACAAAAAGTCAAATCAATCTTATAAAAAATATTTATTACAATAATCATAATTATTTTAATCCTTAATTTAATCTAAACTAAATTATTAAGATAATTAATCTAATTTTATGACGACATTTAAACAAGCATGTCAATTACATGGGAATTTGATATTCTTTTATTTTTCATATATTTTTTAAAATCCATTTATTATTTTCTATTTTTTTAACATAAAAATAAAATGGAAAATATAACATGCTAAAAATAAGTTACAACATTGGATCCATCTGGGGACTGCTTCCTCATGTGGGATGCAGAGAACTTGCAGATCCATGCGGTTTCTCCCCGGGCTATGGAGTATTCCTGTGAAAATCACACCCTGATTGTGAAATTTAAATAAAATAGGAAATCTACAATTAAGGGTGTTTGCAAGAATTTTTGATCCTGAATGTAATGTTTGAGGTAATGTTCATTGATTTACAATGAAGAGTATTCTCCTTCTAGGTTATGCAAAATAAAAGTATTGTTACCTCTTAATTTTGAAATTTTGAATGGTCCCAACCACAAGTTGTCAAATTTATCATGCTTTCCTCTGTCTTCACTTTTGGTATCTCATTTTAAAACTAAATCACCTTGTCTGAAATCCCATTCTCTAGATTTTTTGTCAAATAAAATTTTCATTTTGTTTTGATATTGATGAAATTTAAATTGAACTTCATCCATTTCTTGTTTTAATTCAATTATCCAATTGATTCTCCTTGTGAAATCATCAGCTTCCTCATATGAGTCCTATAAAAAATTCATAACAATAAATACTAGTTGTGTGGGGAAAATTGCATCATTTCCATAAACAAGTCGAAAAGGATACCTTCCAGTAGATCCCTTAGGTGATACTTTGTTTTCCCAAACTGCATATTTTAAGTGATTTTCCCCACTTCTTTTATGATCTGCAAGAACTTTCTTAATGACCTTTACCAAACTTTTTTTTGATGATTCTGCTAACCCATTACGTTCAGGGTAATATGGTGTAGAATGGTGTAATGAGATCTAGTACTTCTGACAAAACTCTATCATTTTAATGTTGTTGAAGGATTGTGCATTATCGGTAACTATCTATTGTAGACAGCCAAATCTAAACAATATGTTCCCTTTAATAAACTTAATGACAACTATGGCTGTTACATTTTTGATAGGAATAACTTCCACCCACTTAGTGAATTAGTCACTAGAAATTACAATCCATATATGTTGATTACTTGATGTTGGAAATATTTCACCTATGAAATATAATCCCAATTGTACGAAAGGTGCTTCTATCAAAACTGGAACAAGGGGTAATGTTGGTCATCTCTGTTTTCTAGAAAAAATATGACATGGAATACAAATACATTGGCTCCAACTTGTGAAAACACTTTATGCCAATAAAAACATCATCTAATAATATTATATGCACTTGTGTTCCATGCATAGTGTCCTCCATAAATTTCAACATGAAATTCGTCAATGACTCCTCCTGTCTCATTTTCAGTTAAACATAATAAAAGGATATTCAGGGAATCCTTCCTATACAAATTGGAATTTATGATAAAAATTTTCATAGATTTAAATCTCAGAGATGTAGATTGGTTTCTTGAAAAATGAATAGGATACTTCAACTCTTGAAGAAAATTGACTATATCTCTATACCAATATGAAAGTACAATTTTTTCATCAACGTCTAGAAGAAGAGGAACAGGGTATGAGCTGGAAGAAGGTTCTTGTGGATTCTTCTCATTTGAACTTTGAGAGTGTTCTTGTGGATACTTCTCATTTTAACTTTGAGAAGGTTCTTGTGGATTATTCTCATTTGCAACCTGCAAAATTGTATTGATTCCAAGAATCTTACATTTGATTCAGCCAACAGTTTAGCCAGACCTTGTCCCTTTACCAATTTTTTGGGTCTGATGTCTAATTAAATTTCAAGTATTTTAGAAATCCACCTTCCCCTCTTTCCATTTGTATCAACTTATGTTAGGATTGTCTTTACTGCATTGTTTGGAACATAAGCAATAATGGGGGAATGTAGGACATAGATTCTGAATGCTTTCCATGCTTGAACAAGAGAATATGCTTGTTTTTATATGATATCATATCTCAATTTAGCATATTTCATTACCTTACTAAAAAAGGCTATATCTTGTTCATACCTATCATCATTTATTTGAAGGAGGACAACAACTAGAGTAGTATCAGAGGCAAAAAATATACTAAACGGTTTAGAGTAATGAGGGCTAGCTAGTACTGGGGCTTCAGAAATAGCTTTCTTAATTTGTGAAAAAAATACTTGGCATGTACTTTCCACTTGAATTCATGATCATTTTAATCATGTCAGTTCTATCTTTGAGTATTTCAGCATAATTAGGTATATATCTTCTCAAGAAATTTATTTTCCCTAGAAATTCTTGAATTTCCTTTTTATTTGTAGGTAAATTGATGGCCTCAATTGCTGAGACTCTTTTTGGATTGATTACCACTCCTTCTTTTGCAATTATATGTCCTAATATTTTTCCTTCTTTCATTTAAAAGAGAGACTTCCTGGAATTATGTGAAATCTCATATTTCTTGTATCTTTCAAAAACCTTTCTCAAGTGCTTTAAATGTTTTTCATGAGAGTTAGAAAATACAATTAAATCATCGAGATATATCAAAATGAATTTATTAATTTTACCAACAAAAGAGAGATTCATTTCTCTTTGAAACATTGCTCCAACATTTATTAGACCAAATGGCATTCTAGCATACATAAATGTACCCCGAGTTGTAAATGTTGTCTTTTCTCTATCTTATGGACTAAACGAAATCTGATTATATCTAGAAAATCCATATAACATTGAAATTTTATTTGAACCTGAGAACTTCTGAAGTGATTGATCCATTTTTGGTAATGGATAATTATCTTTTAAATACAACTTTTTTAAATTTCTAAGTCTACACACAACCTTATTTCACCATTTTTCTTCGTGATAGGTACTATATTAGCTATCCATTTTGAATACCTTAAGGAACAATTATTTTTGCATCCAATAAATTTTTAATATCTTTTTCAATAATTGGAATAAAAATAAGGTTTATTCTCAAATGTTTTTGAAAGAGTTTAGCTTTTGGTTTGAAAGGAATTTTATGTTCAATAATAGTTGTTTCATAGGTTCAACTCTTCATATGATCTAATTATCCTTTAATGGTTGAGTACCTATATAAAATGAGGTGGGGGAGGAAAACCTATATTCGCCGTGATAACAAATTACAAATAATAATGGTTCACTCAAAAAAATGAAACTGAGCTATAAAGTACATGATGTGATGGCGTAAACATGGTCGGGACAAAAATAGAATGAATCCCACATACATACTACGCCTAGGACAACAACCAGGACTGAATACAATAATATCTGAGTACATGAGATATAATAACAACTAGAGAACCCCTCATAAACATGAAAGGGCTCTGAAAAATATAAATGAATAATCTAAGTGATACATGCATGCTATAGGCGTTACAAGCGACTAGGGCTGAACCCATCAAATCTGGAGAGTTGCATATGAGGCTATAGAAGAGAATGAGGTAATCTGGGCATGTGGGGGGCTACCTGAAGGGCCAACCCCTCATGAGGTTTGAAACATCTCACACACACCCGGGATTCACTAGATAAATCTGCTGGATCACCGAACAATCGAGTATATGAATCTCGATCATGCTGAAGTGGAATGGATGAGAAAACATCAAGTCAAAGGGAAATAAGGAGTCCCTTTGCCTGATTTTAGGTACTGAACCAGAATGGAAGCTGGAACCAAGATACACTGCCCTATAGGCATGTATTCTGGAGTGAATGTGCTGATGTTGATAGAAGGAAGTCCGCCATAGGTGAGGCAATGAGGGTCCTCACCTAAGGCACGAGGGAATATAGTAGAGAAACTAATGGAATGACACCAAGGATGATGATGGTATGTGTGATACTGAGTAGCAAATAGAAAAATTCCCTTGTCACAGCATAAAAATATTGGATGAATTGGCGGTGACTGACTCGACTCCTGAGGGGATGGGGGATAGGAGGTCTAGAGGCCAAAAAGGGCTACATGAGAGAGGAACAAAGAAATGGATAGAATATTGTGATGAGAGGAAAAAGGGAATCAATACAGATTCCATGAATGTGATGATGAATCAACATGGATGCTCTGAATAAGGGTGACTCGATGATGCTACCACACAGAATAGGCCCAGTGGGGACCATAAAAAAATGAGCAAACGACAGTTAATCATGACGAAAATCGACACACACATAGAAAAGTATGAAGGCTAAGTGGTACCCCAAGTACAAGTGGCACAGGTGCAGAAATTCGCTTTTGAGAGGCGGCAAAGTGACCCTTCTTGGAAAAAATCCTTCTAGATGAAGTATCAAATCTCCAAAAACAAAGGGACCCAGACTTGCCACTTCCGCCCGGTTGAGCATGGGGACCAAATGGTAAGTGACAAGTTGTTATATTTTATGGTGCATTTAAAGTTCTAGAATGATGTATATGGTACTTATTCATTACTTTTGGTACGCATATATAGCACCGGTGAAACTGGCTGGGTATATGCGACGACCCGCAGTGCCAGGTGCTGCAAAGTCTAGCACAACTAATGGATATTATAGAGATGATTTAGAGGTACTATTGGAGAATACCCGCCACAAATGCGAGCTATTGATGACCGATGTATCAAAGCATGACTGGCATGATATATATGATCGCTACATTGAGGCATGTGTCGGCCTAACTTTGGAGTGGCGAGGGGTCATGTGGCACATGGGGATGGCTGGGTAGGGTATGCGGGATCTTCGGGCTACAGGAGCTGAGCGATTGGCTCGGGACCTTCCAGATAGGGATTAGATATAGGGGTATGAGGTGCCCAAAGTTTTTATTTTTGTAACATGCTATGGGCATTGAAGGATGTATTAGAGTAGAGGACTCCAAAAAATTTATGATTTTGTGGACACATATTATGGATATGCATCTTTTATATATGACGAGCATGTGGCTCGCATTTTCTTTTAATGTTATTGTCTTGTGTTCAATGTATGTGATAAGTGCCAATCTAGAATATTGTTTGAAATTCTATCTACATAGTGATATTGAACTCTACATAAATGAATGAAATTAATGGTTTCAAATTCATGCATTAAGAGTTTCACTCGTAAATATCTTCTAAAAGGGACAGGGTTATGCAAATGATAAACACCATTCAATTGTCTGACAAGAAGCAGGGAATATAAATGAGCATCAAAATGAAGGATTCGATGGTCAAGGGCATCGAATAAAACACCTATGAATGAATCATATTAGACCTGATTATTGGTGGAATATCCAATACATACGCCATTGGAAAGGACTAAAAAATTTATGGCAGTAAAAATGGCCCAGGTTGTCGAGGCTAGATTCTGCGAGTAGCGACTTGCACTGTCGGCATAGCCAATGTATGGTGTGGATGAAGGATCCATCTGAAAGGCATCACAAGACAACATAGGAGAATATGATGGAAAATGAAATAATCCTAAATGCATGGCAGAAATAAAAAATGCATGGGGGATGTTATGGGTAAAATTTCTATGCCCCTTACACTTGGTAAAGATATGGTGAATACATGGTGTAGGGAAGTTTTCATGGGGAAAATATTTATTCAGGTCATGAAAGTCCATATAGACACAAATGGTGGCTATTTTTTTCAGAATGGCATAGGAACAACCATCTTGCTTGAGCTTATCGATCGTGGTTTGGAGAGCCTTTCACTGAGAAATGTGTCTCAACTTTTGACGGATAGGGTAGGTATCAAGCCAAGTGCTAATATGGTGGTCGATAGTGGCAGGATTATGTCTGGGCTTCTCTTAATAGGACCTGGTAGAAAAATTACGAAATTATTTGAGTAGATTGGTGTAAGGTTTAAGCTGACTAGGCGGGGTTTCGGCTGGGGAATCAATGTACCGGACTGGGGTCCTCAGGGTCAAATTGGGAAGGCTCAATGTAGCCATAACATGAACTGAAAAGACTCTGAAAGAGGGAGCCAGAAATGATATCTGACTAGAGGGGTAATAGCTCCCAACTATTTTAGGCTAGGGGTAACCGTTATTGTTTGAAAAGGAGAGGAAGAGACACCCGTAGTAGAGGAAGTTCCTTGAACGGAAGGCCCTGTGGGATACGTCGGGTGATCAATAGTAGGTTGCACAGCCTTAGGCTGCTGGGTGGTTGAACTAGACCACTTATGTCTAGTTTGAGACGATTGCATCATGCAAACATTCAACAAGCTAGGATTTGCAACAAGAGGGGGAGACTAGGGAAAGCATCGAGCAAGGTGGAATATTTTTAGAATCCAAGTGAAACACTAGTAAGAGGTGTGACTGATTGCTTACCGGCCACTGAAGAGGTGATCGACTCGGGAGAGAGCTGAGACTTCAGTTCGTAATATGTCAACTGATCAATGGTAATGATCTTTCCATTATGAGGAAAGAACATCTTATGGTGAACCACAGATGCGACAGAAGACATCGCATAAGTGTAGCTACGACCCAACAGGATTTTGTAATCCAAGGGGGCATCAATGACTTCAATTTCAATACAAATACTCTTTCTCGCAAGAGTGATGGGACAATTGTGGAACATGCCAAGGGGTTGAGAAGAGTGACCATTCCAAGCACGCAAAGTGATGGTGGATGGGACTAACTTAGGTGATTCTATTTTCCTCCAAACAGAGGTGGGCATCACGCAGGTGGATGCAACCTTGTCAATAATACAACATGAGACATGGGCTTTTCGAATCTTGACAGGTATTTGGAAGGCACCAGATGAAGGTAAGGGGGGATGCTTTGACTTGTCAACATCAAAGGAAATCAAAAAATCATCTGAAGGATCCACATCGCCAAGCATAGATAATAGAGATTTATTTATGAAGGGCACTACTAGAGGATTTGCAGTGTTGACATAGCAGCAAGAGATTATGCTGTCATATATTATGCTGTAATGATGGGGGGCTTTGGTAGAAGTAGCAGTTCGACATAATTTCCCTTTGGGTATCTTGGGAAAGACCTCTGCTCATGGCTGAGGGTTTTGTAAAGGGGAATCAGGTGTCAAACTGGACTCTATGGAAACTTTGGTTTGAGAATTGGTTGCTGAGGAAGCAGGAGGCTTGCCGTATTGGCGTGACCGAGTTTAAAGGTTGAAATTAGTAGTATTAACAACTTCAAAATTCATCATGAAAATCTGGTAGTCAGAGGTACCAGACTGAGAGGTTTGAGGGGTGGCCTAACCTTAAGGGTGTTGGGAAACCACATATCCTTGCTGAGGGAAGGGATGAGTAAAAAAATATGGTTGAACAGGTACATTATTTGGAGGAGTCGAAACCAAGGCTTGTTTTCCTCTAGATGTTGCTTGTGCTTCCCACAACTGACACATTTGGGGTAAAAGGAGGCAATCGTGAGTATAATGTCCATGCAAACCACAACAAGAACAAGGTTTGTTTGTACGAAGATGCCTATCCTGCTTGGGTTGATTACCCTATTGCTATTTTTTAGTGTTTGGCTGATTAGGTTAGTGCCCTTGATTACCTTGCACTGGTTGATTTTGGTCACCTTTCCTATTTTTCTTATAATTTGGAGTATTAATCACGCTCTACTGCACATACATCTGACTCGGAGGGGGAGGTGGCCACTGCGGTGGAGGTTGGGAAAGAATATGAGGCTGGGGTGCTAATGGCAGAGGGGCTAGAGCACCAGCTTGTTAATAAATATAAAAAGGATGTTGAGAAACATTTGGGTAAATAGGTTGAGTAACCGCAAGCCCTAACATTGGTTGGTGCAATGGGGCAAATGTGCTTTGTCCTAGATACATGTTGCCAGGAGGGGGATAATGCTAGAGGAGCTGGCCCCTCCCTGAGGGAAACCATAAGCCATGGGAGGCTGGGTATATGGATGTGAAAGAGATCCAACGATACTGTTGACAGTGTGAGATGCCCCTAGTGTGTTGGCACCACCAAGTCTAGGAAGATCTAGTAAGACGGTATAAACATAACCAGACTAGGTGTAGATGAGGTCATATTTCAACATGATTTAGAGAGTTTATTCCTCTTTCTAAGGAAAATGAGATGTGACATATTTACCAATAGAGGGAAAAAGTGTTCTAAAAAACCAATCCATATAGACATGGTTGTCGAATGTGGGAGCTCAACATAAGCCCCTCCTTCTACACCATTCTTGGACATGGTCAAAAAGGCGGGTGGCAGAAGTTTGACAGAATGCGATCAACAACTTAGTATCGATATCATATCAGAGAGGTAAATGGAAGTAGGATAGAAAATATTTAGCAAGAGTCGCAAAAGTGGAATGTGAGGAAGAGGCCTGGTCCACATACCACTTTTAAGCGTCTCCCGTGAGTGCACGCTGGAATAACCGAAGACAGATAGAGTCATCATTGATAGAATTAGACAAACACCACATGTGGAAGGAGCAGAAATGATTAATAGGGTCCTCTCTAGCGTTTCCTTCAAACTTGGGGATG
Organism: Pinus albicaulis; assembly: GCA_034641835.2. Taxonomy (NCBI): domain Eukaryota; kingdom Viridiplantae; phylum Streptophyta; class Pinopsida; order Pinales; family Pinaceae; genus Pinus; species Pinus albicaulis. Next base: position 74,787 of record JAXQQM020073760.1, read on the forward strand.
TCATAAGGACACTTAGTTGGCATAACAGGCCAACCTAGATCATGGTGTATAAGGTCTTTGATTAACTGGCTAAAATCGAGGAGGCTCAAAACTGCCATAAAAGGTTGCAAGGGAGTAGTTGGGATGGTTTCGGTATTGGTTCTCTCATCACAAAATTTTACTTGATTGGCTGCTTGATCAAACAACTCTATGTAGTTGTTTCAAACCATATTTTGACTGAAGCTTAGCCTCTTCAGTCTGAGAGGGCTCTCTCAAAAGGGGTTTATGATATTAGATAATGATATTACTAGATGGCTAAATCTATTTGAAAAGTAACTTGATTTTTGTGTATGTAGGTTGAAAAGAATGCAGGCTTGCCACTATTGGGCTTATGGAGTCAAAAAATCAGTAGATTCAGTGGCAACGTTTCTTGACATGTAAGCTGAGGCAGATAAGAGTCTTTAACAAAGGAAAATCATACATAGAACATAGGGAAACACAGTCATTTCATCAATAAAGGAAGTCAGAGCATAAAAATATGAATTATGAGTAATAAAGATGAAATCTACTGCAAGAGGTAAACATTAAATATATAGATCATGTTATCACTCAGGACTTCCTTGAAGTTGTAAGAAAAGGAAAGAAACCCGAGGTAACCACAAACCAACCTTCAGATGCAGAATCTAGCCAATCTGCATCCAGAGAGGGCTCTCTCTTTATGATTTATCTTTGTTTCTTAGAAGGTTTTAGGCTAGTTATAGATCCAAGAGTTTGTTTTGAGAAATGGTGGAATCCACAAACTAAGGGCAAGGTTGAAAGTTTTCAGTCCATTGGGCTATGGAGTCAAAGGATGGCTTTACTGGATTTCTATTCTACACTCAGGATGGCTTTACAGGGCAAGGTAGCTAGACAGAGAACAATCCTTAAAATTTAAAGTGGATGGGATGATTTTGAAGGGATGAAAGGCAGCTAAGAATCTTTCACCATGTTCAAAAGAAAGAAATTAGATGACTACAAACAAAGAGCAATGAAGAATTCTTTATTATAGTAATCAACAATGTTTAAATTAGCAAAGAAAGAGCATTTAAGAATTCATGCTTATAACCAATTTAGAGGAAAACATTAAGAACAATCACATCTGAAATCAGAGTACAATTAAGTAAATTCTGATTCAATCCTTTATGTAAATTATTCAGAAATGGACATAATGATATTATAAATTGATATAAAACTTAAGACAAAGGGTAGAAAGACTTATTGAACTGCAGTCCAACACATGAATCCTGCAAAAAGTCCTGAGCTTCAAATCGTCATCCAATAAGCCACGAATAAATTTCTCCAAAATGCTTTTATTCCGAAAATCTCAATGTTACAGCAAAGTAATAGAATCCACCCTCAATACTTCCTTTGAGGGTTTATTTATACAAGAAAACTTGAAAAAATCTCACACTAACCTAGCCAATAATCTAGGGTGACTAAGGAGTAATTTACAAATAAACAGGAGACAAATGGTCTCGTGGATAGAATAATAGGTAACTGCTGATGTGTTGTTTCCTCATTTTGTTGATGTGCTGGAGGTAAGTGCTGAAATAGGGCTCGGTGTTGTCCCTTGGAGTAAATTCTTTGCTTGTTTGATACTCTTTGTCTTTACGGATACTCTTTAACCTGTTCAACCGATACTCTTTCATCTGTGCTCATTTTTATCTTTCACATAATAGTAAAAAGATAAAATTCTCATCCTGAAGATAATTTTCATAGAATTTCCAATAGGTCTTTCCACCATTGATCGTCTGGTATTATAGTCCTCTTAAGTTTTCTCAATGTCTCATCAGCCTCTGTGAGTTTGTAAAAAGTGGGCTCATCAGGAAACAAATACTTTATTTCATGTTCAAGATGAAATAAATTCTTCAACCTGTCATATAGATTTTTCCTTGTTGGCAACATTGCTTCTGGTAGACTGATAGAACTAGTAGTTGTATTTTGAGCATGGCTCTCTATTTTCTTGACATAGGTTTCTAGTTCCATTATTTGGTCCTCTGTGAGCATGGGACTGGGTAACCCATTGTCCAATAAAACTTGAAATTTTTCTCTGAAAGCATCAATATCAGCCAAAATCTCTGAACATTTCCTTTCTAAATTCTGCATAAAAGTTCTCTTGATGAAAACTCTTTTATTATCAAAATAGTGCCGGTTCTGTCTTCAATTCCTAATCTTGCAAGCTGTTGCTTTGTTCGGGTGTTCAAAAATTGAATGAGTTGATTGGCCCGCTCAGGTCTACCTCTTAGTTCATCTCTTGTTCTGTTTATTTCTTCCTGAGCTATTTTAATCAAGTCATTTTGTTCAAAAATTGCTTGAATAGAGGGCCAAATAATTTTTATTAATTCAATTATATTTCCCCAAAGAATTTGATTTATTTCCTTCAAAGGCTTTTCTAATGAAAGATCTTTCTCTAAAGCCTTAACTAATTTGTCCAATCTTTTGATTTCCCTGGTATTATCAGCAACTGTCTTCTTAGATGTATCATACTTCTGCTCCAAATCTTTTAATTGTAACTTTGTGGTTTGAATTTCTGTGACTCTTAATTGTAAACTTTCCATTTGTTTTATTAACTCATCAGAACTCAAACCAGAAGTGTTTACCTGTTTTGGCTCTGTTTGTTGCTTTGCTGTTGTAGTACCTGTAGTTGCAGTAGCTTCTGTGGAGGATGCCTGCTTGATAGCTTCCTTTTCCTGTAAGGCTTGTTCCAATTGCTTCTCTGTTTCACTAAGTTGCTCAGTTACTGTTAAGAGCAACTCCATTACCTCTTCTTGTGAATTCTCCTTCAAAACTTCTTGGGTCTGGGGGTGCCTTGAGGCTGGCAACTTCAGCTGCTTTCTCAGTGCAGCTATGTCATCATCTTTCTTCTTTATTAATGCCTCAATGCTTTTAATATCTTTGGAGTTGTGACCCAAGCTAATAATTATGTCTTCCAGAGACTTTATTCTGTTATCTTTGGCCTGAGAAGAGGCCTTCTCAATTTGCAATTGGGCACTTGTGTTATTTAAAGAATCTTGCAGCCTTAAAGCTGCCATGGCCTTATCAGTAAGAGTGGAATAGACCATTTCCCCAGTTTGTCTGTGCAGCTCTATCTGGTCTAAAGGATGAATTTCCTTTGCCAGGACCTCAAAATTTGTTCTAATATAATCAGCTGCTGTCATGGGTTTAGGCACCTTGGACTTGAAGTGGCTCATTATCATTTTGCCTTGTGAAATGTCAAATGCTGACATTAACCTTTCCTGACTATGTGGAGCCATTTTCAAATATTGATCATATACCTTCATTCTTAATGGATCATTCTTTGCCTTTATATTAATGAAGGTTCTTTTAATATCCCCTGTATCTGTTTTTGGTGGTCTGAAAGAGGATACCTCAGTACTCAATTGCTTTTGTAAAGCTTTTTCTTTCTGTCCTGTGTTTGTTTCACTAACTGTGCCAGTTAGTTGACTGTCTTCCCTTCCATCATCAAACACTTCATCTATGATTTCCACATCTGGAAGTGGATCTGATTTATGTTTTTTAGCTTGATGCATTCCTGAGGGCTCTTTAAGAGGAGTAGTGTCTGGAACCTGCCTTTTCTTTCCTATCTCCATATTGGATGGAGTTTGTAATTCTGAAACTTCAGGATGCTTTACTGGAGTGGGAGAAACTTGGGTTTGTTCAGGTGCTTTGGAAGTTTGTGGTTTCTCTGCCATGACCAAAGTTTCAATGACCTGAATTTCAGGTTCCTTTCCCTTGCCTTTTGGTTCTGCTGCCACTGGTGGACTGCTTTCCTGTAATGTCTGCTGTAGAGTTGCTACTAAAGAAGTGACAATGTGGGGTACCTGCACTTGACCACAAGATTCTAGGTCATACTTCTTCTCGAGATCTTTCATAATTTTGTTCATTTTATCAGCTTCACTTTCTTCCTCAACAAGTGTTCCTTCAACCCATTCATCTTGATTGGCATATTGTTCTAGTTCAGGAATCTTGTGGTGTATATAAGGGGATGATTTGTTCTTTAATCTCTTTTCACAAATAAAACCAAATGGGTCATAAGGAACCCAACAAAAAGTTCTTTGGAACTTGCTTTGTAATATATTTTCTGCCTCTCGCTCGACCTCCCTAGAGTTGTAGATGAAAGGACCTAATTGACTTTTGATCCTTAGTTGGGCTTTCTTCTTCACACTACAAAAATGGATCACATCTGAATTATTCATTTGCCTGAAATATTCCAAGGCAAAAATCCTCATGGGCACATATCTTGGCAACTTGAATGGATGTAATTCACATCCATAAATTCTGATGACTGTATGGTTTTGATATAAATACCAATCTCCAACTTTATAAGTCCTTGAAAGTTGCAAGGTCTTCTTTATTTCATTACTGAGCCTTGGGGGAGGGATTCCTGTTAACAAAGTTGTTGCAGGATATACAAACTGATCGATGAACTCAGTGTAGGAATAGGGAGAATCAGAGGAAGAATGAATTATGGGAGACCAAAATATAACTGACCTGGGGTTTCCCTTTGCATCAAGATTTTTAACATGGAAAGGGAAATTTTCTGATTGATAGAAGATAATGAGATGATAAATAACTGAGGAATATTTGAAAACTTTCTCATCATCTAGCCTCATGAACTGATCATGGATCTTATTGGCTATGAAAGAGGCAAAGTCATATTTAACTTCAGGAGGCTGCCCAGGAGTAAAGATAGATAGTAAAACCAGTGTTATTTCATCCACATATTCACTGGTATTGAATCCCAAGACAAAAGATATCATATTTAGGATGAGCCTTCCCAATTTATTGAAATAATAAAAACCATAGGGAGGAGGCCCCTTAGGTTGATGTTCAGGCAACATGAAATTCTGGCACATGGATTTTAGCTTTTCTGGGGTTAATTGCCTAGTCTTCTCAATCAATTCTTCCATAGACAACGGTGCTAGTTCTTGGTCTGGTTCAAAGTGTAGCATTGCATTAATAGCCTGGGGAGTAACGGGAAACATAACACTCTGATCAGGAGCTATTACAGCCCTTTGAGTGGGATCATAGTTTGAATGGCAATAGTGGATGATTTCTGGAAAAAAAATGACTGAAGGGATGAGATACCTTGGGAGATTGGATTCCCACAACCCAATGAGATCTTGCCCCTTCGAGTATTCGTCTCTGCAGCGACAATAACTCAGAAGGGGACTTTCATCAAAATGCAAGTCTTTAATCTGGAAATCTTTATCTACCAAAGGTAAATATTCTAACTCTCGGTGAGGGGCATTCAGTGGAGTTACTTTCAAAGCTGCCGGGGCCTCCATTTTGGTTATTGTGGATTCAAAAACGGAGGTTTCTGGTTTTCTTCACAGGCCGGGCGTGATTTTGATCTTACTGAAGGAAATTGGCACAATTGCAGGTTCAGGGGAAAAATTTACAGTCGTAAAACTCAGGGAATGATCTTAGGAATATGATTTAAACACTGATTCAGCGAAAAACAAAGAAAACAGAGTTTTACTTGCAGTTCGGGGCGAAATAGGATAAATACCTGTTCTTGGAGGCAAACTGACTTTTAACAGGTATCAGGCGATGGCAGGAGGGTACTTGAACACAGGTGCAGCGGAATCTTGGAGCGAAATCAGATAGCACAGTAGATTTCAGTGGAAATTTGAAAATCGTAGCAGAAAGCGCAGTCGTTTTCAATAACGAAAATAACGGGAAAAAACACGAAAATTCGCTTTATTTACAAGTTAAAAGGGTTTTTTATTTTTTCGAGGAGTGACGTCATATTAGTACGGGTTGACGTGTGCAGGGTCGGGCGGTAAGCGGTAAGCGGTAAGCGGTGATCCCCGCACCGCTTATGGACAAGAGTGGTTTTGAACGAGCGGACATCGATTCCATAAAAGTAACGACACGTGGACAGGAGACTGGTCAAATACCACCAATCCCCCGCTGGTTATTGTTCGGGTATTAGATGGCTAGCGGAATGAACGTTAGCCGTAGATCTTGCAGTGGGAGATCGGACAGTGGACGGGACGGATAGATGGTGGGGGTTTAATGCGCGGGCCCGACGGGGTTTTAAACACAATTAACTCTATTAATCATCCCGGGGGGCGTCTAATAGGCGGAAAGTATGGTTATTAACTAATTCAGATAATTAGTTAATCCCATGGTTGAAAAGGGTTGGGGTAAGGAATTGTGCGCGCTGGTCTTTAATTAAAGTTTCGGATGGGATGCCAGGTGGATGAGCCACGGTGGCACGGGGTTTTTCCCAAGTTTTGGTTTAGAAAATAAAACTTCGGGTTTGGTTTATATTTTTGTATTAAACATATAAATCATATGTTTAAAGTTTTTTTGTATATATGATTTTTATTTTATTATATGATAAAATAACCAATATAGTTAACTTATCATAAGGGCGGGATTATTGTATAATGATATATTTAACCAAAGGGCTTGTATAGTGGGTTTTTAATGAATATTTGGAAGTAAATACTTTGGTTAAAACATAATAGAGGGTTTTTGGGATATTAATTTAAAAGGAATTATATACTTAGGATAGGGCATTTTCACTAGGGATTTAGTAAATAGAGTTAAATGTAAATATGACAAAGGGACAAGGGAACTCAAAAAACTTTGCACATCTAAGAAAGTGACAATTTCTAAAGTAAATTGCAAAATCTCATCTTCCACACTTAAACTTAGAATAGTAAGTTATTTTGAGGGATTTTTATGGAATTTTGCATAATTTTCCTAAGCAAAATGAGATTTTACTTAGGACAAGGTTAAAGGTGAATGATTATAATGATGAATTATCTCAAGTACTTAGGTCTTTTTGATCATTAGGCCAAGGGTCCGGTCCCTCCAAAATCAAGGAAATGCCTTGAGCCCTTTTGATCTCCAAGTACCCTAGTACTTTGGGGGAAATTAGTAAAACTTTAAGGGGAAAGTGATGAGGGAAGTTAATGATTTTGACTTTGCTTGCTGTGATTTTCCAGTGTATTTCCTGCTTCAGTATTTGTGATGAAAGTAAAGGATCAAAAACATGTAGCAGCATCATTCATCAGATAAGACTTTGCAACACCATCTACCTACCCTATCTACTACTACCATTTTATCTTCTTTATTAGGGTGCATTTAGACTTGCAAACCCTTATCAATCTTTTCTTTTTACAAGGCAAATCTATTTAATTCTACCCTTATTACATCCAAGGGCTCAGATTAAACTGTTGAGCACCTTTTATTAACTCTACCTATCTACTTATCTGCCAAGATTAAACATGTTTGGTCAGATATTTATTCTCTAATCTACAACATGAAATTGAAAAATGAATAAGTCAAGTTTAAACAGTTTGACTCTTCATAAATTGTGGCAAAAGTTTGACAAGCTGCACACAATTGCTTTATTACAAAAATGAAATAGTAGTGGCATTTGGATTTGCACACTTTCCTTGGTCTATTTTTGTTTGGGGTTCATTTCTTTCACTTTTTTGACCATTTTATTTTTCTTACCCTTTGATTTTTCTTTTAGGGTATACCCTCTTTACATTTTTAAATTTTTTGATTTTTTGGTTTCTTCAAGAATATGGAACACCTTTGCTTAAGAAAGAAGGTTTGAACATATTCCATAGTTCAATCAAGACAATCATGAAATATGACACCTATTGGTATAGGAGTCTAACACTGGCTCCACTTGGGGATGGCTTTTCCTTGTGAAAAGTCAAGAACAGCAGGTCAGATGCCTAAACATGTCTTCAAACTGAATTATGTAATCTCCTTCTCCTGGTAGCTTTTATTTTACATATGATAGTGAAACTTTTGAAGCTTAGGGCCTTCACTTCGGGCTTCAACTTCAAAAAGTCACCATCCAATCCAAACTGCATTAAAAAAAGATATATTATGTACAAGTTAGAAAAATCAAAACATTCTAGTAAATGGGATCAAAATAATGCTTGAGCATTCGACCATTGATTGGTCCTTCTTCAACTTCTGAATTGTCCACATCTTTCAAAAAGTATGTGTTGTTTCCCTGCAAGGCATGAATAATGTAAGGCCCTTTCCACAAAAAATCAAATTTTCCATGTTTCCCTTTTTCTTCTCTTCTAGAATCCCATCTTAGGACTTTATCACCTAGTTGAAAATCTTCTGCTTTAGTCCTTTTATCAAACATTTTCTTTAGCTTTTCCTGCAAGACTTGTGATCTTTGGTATACCTCTTCCCTGGTTTGTTGCAAGTGGATTTCTTGATTAATTCTTCTTTGAATGTCATTTGGTTCCACTTGAGCCTCCTAAAGTAATTTCATAACAGGAATTCCTAAAGAGGATGGGAATCTTGCTTCAAGGCCATAAACTAACTCATATGGACTAGTCCCAATTGATTTCTTAGCTGTAAGTCTGTCTACCCACAATGCATTGGTCAGTTTCTTGTGCCAATTCTTTTTGTTTTCTTCCAATAATTTTTTGATGATATTGATAAGGCTTTTATTGGAGGATTCTGCTAGTCCATTACCCTGAGGGTAATAAGCTGTTGAATGGCCTAAAGTAATATGATATTTAATACATAAACTAATCATTTTCTTTAACTTAAATGCAGCAGCGTTATCTGTTATAATCTTTTCTGGACAGCCAAATCTTGAAAGTATGTTGGTTTCTAAAAACCCTATAATCACAGAATCATTGGACTGTCTGCATGGGATAGCTTCAATCCATTTAGTGAAGTAGTCCGTGGCAGTTAAAATCCATCTGTGTTGTCCTGAAGAAGGGGGATGAATTTCTCCAATAAAATCTAATCCCCATTGTTGAAAAGGTCTTTCTGTGGAAATTGGTTTTAAAGGCAAAGGTAACAACTTTCTTTTACCCTCAAATATCTGACACTTATGAAAAGTTGTTACAAATTTCTTAACATCAGAAAATAAAGTTGGCCAGTAAAAACCAGCCCTTAAGATTTTGTCTGCAGTTGATTTCCAGTAGAGATGTCCTCCACAATCCCCTGCATGAAATTCATTAAGAACTTTATCAGTTTCATATTTTAATAGACAATTCAACAAGATTCCTTCATGATTTTTCCAAAATAGAGTGCTATCTAAAATACAATATTTCAAAGATGTCATTTTTAAAAATCTTCTTTTCGTTCTGGACAACCCTGGAGGAGCTTGCAGGTTTAATAAAACATGAATGATATCAATGTACCAGGGTGAATCTAAGAAAGCTTGACTGATCTGTGGAGTCGCCATCTCCTGATTGTCATCCAGTTCGTTAATGTCTAAGGCTTGGTAATTAGTTTCAGTCATTAGTTGAGCTAAACCTTGGCCTTTTATGAGTTTTGTTGGCTTAATCTCAATGTCATATTCTAGAATGGTAGCTATCCACTTACCTCATTTACCTTCAATGCCATCTTGAGTCAAAATATCCTTAATTACAGCATTAGGCACATAAGCTATCACATGAGAATATAATATGTAAACCCTGAAATATTTAATTGCTTTTACCAATGCAAAAGCCTGTTTTTCCATAATATTGTATTTTAGAGATGCATCCCTAAGTGCTTTACTAAAAAATTCTATTGGTTTTTCACACCCTTGGTCATCTTTTTGAAGTAAAACAGCTGCAACTGTATGTTCAGAAGCAAATGAAAAAATAATAAAATCTCTGTCAAATTTGGGACTGGTAAGAACTGGTGTCCTTGTTAAAGCCATTTTAATTTCCTCAAATGATTGTTTGGCTTCTACAGTCCAGTCAATGCTTGAATCTTTCCTCAGCATGTTAGTGAGCAATCTAAGTAATTCAGCTAAACTAGAAATAAATCTTCTCAATAAATTAATTTTTCCTATGAATGCTTGCAACTCTTTTATGTTTCTAGGATGAGGTATCTGTAAAATTGCTTGTATTCTTTCTGGATCAATCCTAATGCCATCTTTAGAAATGATGTGCCCTAAGAGCTTTCCTTCTTCCAAACCAAATAATGACTTTTTGGGGTTTAAAGAAATCCCATATTTTCTGCACTTTATAAATACTTGCCTTAGGTGATCTAAATGTTCTTGATCTGTTTTAGAAAAAACAGTTAAATCATCTAGATAAATAACCAGAAAATCATGTATTTCTTTAGCAAAAGCAATATCCATTGCTCTTTGAAATGTAGCTCCTGCATTCTTGAGCCCAAATGGCATTTTGACATATTTAAACGTACCCCATGGTGTTGTAAATGCTGTTTTATCCTGATCATCAGGATGAACCAGAATCTGGTTGTACCCTGAAAATCCATCCAATAGAGATATCCTATAAGATCCTACTACCCTCTGAAGAATATGGTCCATTTTTGGTAAAGGATAGTTATCTTTTAAAGAAACTTTATTCAAATTTCTTAGATCAACACACAGTCTAATTTCTCCTGTCTTCTTCCTAGTTGGTACCAGGTTAGAAACCCATTCTGAGAATCTGATAGGAGCTATAATCCCTGCTTCAAACATTCTTTTGATTTCCTTTTCAATTGAGGGTAATAAAACAAGATTTATTCTTCTAAGCTTTTGTTTGAAAGGTTTCTGATCTGGTTTCAAAGGTATAGTGTGTTGAATGATGGATGTATCATAAGACTTCAGATCTTCATAACTCCAGGCAAAAACATCCTGGAATTCTTTCAATAGTTCAACATATTTGACCTTTTGATCTTTTGGAAGAGATTTGGACAACTTAACCATTTTGGGATTTTCTGGGGTTCCTAAGTTGCATTCTTCCATATCAGCCTTGACAGGTTCCATTTTAGGTCTAAATGGAATATCATTTGAGTCAAACAGATGTTCCAAAGGTGTTAATCCTTTGGGCAAATGATTATCCTTTAAATTAATGATTTCTGTCTCATCTTCTATGATCTCATCAGATTCCATATGTTTCAAATTTTGCATGTCTTTTTCAGTGAATGTGGTAGGGTGCAGCATATGAATTGCATTTTCTCTTGAAATTTCTATTTTTTGTTCTTTTCCTTGATCAGATTCATCAACAGTTATATCCTCATCTATATTACAGTTAGAAAACTCACTTTGAAGTGTCAAAAAATTATTGATTTGATTGTTATTCACAAATACTTGCCAATTCAAAAGATTATCTGGTATTGCAGGCCTATGTCTAATCTCAGCTGAAAACTGATGATTAGGATCAAAGGGTAACTTACATGTACTAGCAAACATTGCTAAACTGTGAGCATGCAAATTTTGTTTCCTGGGAATCTTGGCAAGTTGAGCTTGTAGAAATGTGTTGAGAATTTCCACAACTGTCTCTCTGTATTGTTTCAGTCTCATGCCTTTTGTTGAACATTCTCCTTTAATTTGTTGAATGATTAGTTCGGAATCTCCTATGATTGATACCCTAATAGCTCCTAACTTCTTGACATGTTTAAGCCCTAATAAAAGAGCTTCATACTCTGCCATGTTGTTAGTGCATTTGAAATTCAACCTATAAGCATGACCCTCTGCATGATTATTTTCAACATTATGTAACCAAATCCCAGCTCCTGCTCCTAGTTTGTTTACTGAGCCATCAAACTCTAAATGCCATAGAATTTCATGTTCATAATCTTCATCAATTGTTTTAAAATGTTTCTTGACAGGAGCTAGTTGTCTATTTTCTTCTGGTAGTTCTTGATCATCTGGTGTTTCTTTGTTTTCAGAGATTTCTTCAATTTTAACAGTGGTTTTGTTTATGGTTTCCAATTCCGGAGCTTCTATTTCAGTAGGGAGATCAAACTCAGCATTGTATAAAATAAAAGAATCCATATCAGAATGTACAGAGTAAACAGGGAAGTTTTCAGGCTTCTCATGGCTACTGACTAAGTACTTCATCAGGGTTTCTCTATATAATCTTTTAGGCTGACCGAATACTGAAATAGTTGCATATGACATGTCTAGTTGAATAGACCCTCCAAGTTTAGCACCCCAAGATCTAGACAATAACATACCATATTTAGGTGGAATATCAGCAACTACTATGTCCATTAAGACAGACTTAGCAGGGTATTGTACCAAAGTGACACACAAATCTTTAATCAAACCTAAACATTTTACCTGACTAGAATCAAATGAAAACAAATCTTTGTACGGTCTGGTAATATCTAGATTTAATCTTTCCATTACTGCTTTTGGCATCAAGTTGTGAGATGCTCCAGAATCAAGCATTGCATTATGGAGTATCTTGTCATGAACATTCAGGCTTACATAAAATGGAGGAGTTCCTCCACTTTCTGGTTTGCCATTAACCTCAGGGCCAAAAAGAAGTTTGGGTTGATCATCAAGAATATTTACCGAATCATCCAATCCAGTAATGTTAATGTTTAGGGACTTGGTAATCTGACTTCTATAGACATCATGTTTAGCCAATTCTGATAAAGGAACAGCTATCTTTAGTTTGCCTATTTCAGCCTCTAGATTGAAAGGTTTTTCTGTTTGAGTTTTAGTGTTTTGCACAGTTGGGTTTTCTCTGTTTTTTGGGTCTTCAATGTTTTTCTCTTTTTCATGAATGAAGTTTTGTTTTGAAGATGTTTCAGGACTAACTTCTACTGTTTCTTCTACATTTCCTATGTGAGGGGATGTATTGGATTGTTGTTTGTTGATTGGTTGGTTGTCAGAGACATCTTCAATTAGACATCTTCAATTATTGGATTTGAAGAACTAGGAGTTATCCTAGACAAAATTTGTACTTGGGGAATGTTTTGTACAGGGGGAATGTTACCTTTACCTTTGACATTTTGTTTTGCATTTTTCTGTTTTCTATTCTCTGGCACATCAATCCATCTACTTCTCAAATTATACTGTTTATGGACTTCATAGATTGCTGTGTCATAGCCTTCCTTAAAATCAAAAGTCTCACCTGAATGAGTTTGGAATGTTTCAAGGATGTGATTCTCTTGATCATCCTGGGATAGGAAGACTTCTGGTTCATTTTTGTCATCAGTTACATTGTTTATTTCTACATCCTCTGTAGGTTCTTCAGAAGTTGAACCTTCAACAAAGTTTTCTTGGAAAGGTGGCCTAATGTTTTGATCAAGGACATTCTTTCCAATATTTTGATTCAGATTTCTTCTAAAGTTTGGGTTTCTTGCAACATTATGATTATTAGTAGAAGACTTTCTTTCAATGGTGTCCACTCTGTATCCTAATCTTTCCATACCTTTAATGATTGCATCCAGCTTCTTTTCAAAAGCTGAAGGTTCTTCATTCATAGGCATTCTTCTCTCTGTTCTTGCTCTGGCTCGTTTTTCTATCAGATTTGCTTCTACACTCACCACTATGCTTTGCATTTCCTCTAATGTTTGGGGAGCTCTTTCCCTGAGGGAATAAGCAATGTCAGAATCAAAACCGTTTGGAAATTTAACCAATACGGAGTCAGGTGGGGGTCTTAGGTTTTGAGGAATTGCATTATATGCTTCATTGAATCTAATGATGTAATCTTGTACTGTTTCATTAGGTCTTCTTCTTAATTTTTTGAATTCTGACAGGATCTGAAGAGGATCCTTCTTCTTCTCCCATCTGTTCAAAAATGCCCTATATAAAGCTGGTAAATCAGCAATACTATTTGGAGCAAGGGCCCTAAACCATGTCCTAACTTCTCCAGTAAGACTCTGAACGAAAATTCTCATTCGGACATTATCAGTATCAATCTCATAGAACTCAAAGTAATCAGTCATCCTTTTGGTGTGTTGTTGTGTTGTGTAAGTACCTGATCCATCAAAAGGTGTGATCTTACTCTGGTAATATTGGGGCAAAGCAGGAGGGTTGGCTGGTAGCTGTAAAGGGGCATATCGATTGGCCATTGGAAGATAAAGTGGGGTAATAGGAGTTGATGGTCTGGCAGGAGGAGATGGAGGAATAGAAGGGGTGACAGGTGTTTGAAAAGCTTGAGAAAAAGTGACTGAACTTGGAGATGCTTCAGTAATCACAGAGATGTTTGAACTTTCTTCAAAAGTTTGGTCAGTGTGAATAGAGTTATGTAATTCTCTGTCAAGATGATGAGAAACAAATCTGTATTGCAAATCTTCAAAGAACAATGGATCTGGAACTAATCTGGATAATTCGGTCTCAGAGAAATTCACAAACAAGGATGTTTCAAATCGTGCATCAAAAGGAATGTCATCAATATATATAATTTTCACAGGACAAGATGCAGATCTAGAAAGTGGTCTAGAACTTCTTGTACTCTCCTGACTTCCTCTTTCAGAACTTTCTTGACTTCCTTGTCTTCTAAGAATCCTAGGAATCAGATTTGGATTTTCAAATATTGGTGGTGGATTGGGGTCGGGGTTTGACCTAGTATGTCGAATCCTTTCTGAAGCCAGTTTTCCTAGACTATGTGTTTTTTGGATTTTTGATTTTAATTGAAAGAATAAATACAACTTCTACAAATTCTTCAAGAAATAATGATGTATGATTAAAATTTTCTCAAATATCTGTTAAACTAGAGAATCTGATTGAAAATTTTGAAACTAAGGTTCAATGTATAAGCTAAATCAGAGATAGACTGAAGCAGCTTTTATTTACTTTTGCAATTGCAGAGCAAAAACAATTTCAAAGGCTACCTGGCTGATCTTCAGACTCTGTCCATAGCTTATAAATCAAACAATAGTATCAATAAAATGATTCAGATCCCCAGTATGGTCGCCACTATGTTATCACTCAGGTTTTTCTAGAAGTTGTGTAAGAGGAAAGTATACCCGAGGTAACCACAAACCAACCTTTTAGATGCAGAATCTAGCCAATCTGCATCCAGAGAGGGCTCTCTCTTTATAATTTATCTTTGTTCTTAGAAGGTTTTAGGCTAGTTATAGATCCAAGAGTTTGTTTTGAAAAATGGTGGAATCCACAAACTAAGGGCAAGGTTGAGGGTTTTCAGTCCATTGGGCTATGGAGTCAAATGATGGCTTTACTGGATTTCTATTCTACGCACAAGATGGCTTTACAGGGCAATATAGCTAGACAGAGAACAATCCTTAAAAATTTAAAGTGGATGGGATGATTTTGAAGGGATGAAAGACAGCTAAGAATCTTTCACCATGTTCAAAAGAAAGAAGTGAGATGATTACAAACAAAGAGCAATGAATAATTCTTTATTATAGTAATCAACAATGTTTAAATTAGCAAAGCAAGAGCATTTAAGAATTCCTGCTTATAACCAATTTAGAGGAAAACATTAAGAACAATCACATCTGAAATCAGAGTACAATTAAGTAAATTCTGATTCAATCCTTTATGTAAATTATTCAGAAATGGACATAATGATATTAGAAACTGATATAAAACTTAAGACAAAGGGTAGAAAGACTTATTGAACTGCAGTCCAACACATGAATCCTGCAAAAAGTCCTGAGCTTCAAATCGTCATCGAGTAAGCCACGAATAAATTTCTCCAAAATGCTTTTATTCCGAAAATCTCAATGTTACAGCAAAGTAATAGAATCCACCCTCAATACTCTCTTTGAGGGTTTATTTATACACAAAATAATTGAAAATATCTCACACTATCCTAGCCCATAATTTGGGGTGACTAAGGAGTAATTTACAAATAAACAGGAGACAAATAGTCTCGTAGATAGAATAATAAGTAACTGCTGATGTGCTGTTTCCTTTATTTATGGATGTGCTGGAGGTAAGTGCTGAAAAAGGGCTTGTTGCTGTCTTCTAGAGTAATTTCTTTGCTTGTTTGATACTCTTTGTCTTTACGGATACTCTTTAACCTGTGTAACTGATACTCTTTCATCTGTACTCATTTTTATCATTTACCTGATAGTAAAGATAAAATTCTCATCCTGAAAATAACTTTTATAGAATTTCCAATAAGTCTCTCTACCATGAATCGTCTGGTATCATAGTCCTTTTGAGTTTTCTCAATGTCTCATCTGCTTCTGTGAGTTTGTAAAAGGTGGGCTCATTAGGAAATAGATACTTTATTTCATGTTCCAGATGAAATAAATTCCTCACTCTATCATAGATACTTCTCCCTGTTGGTAATGTTGATTCTGGAAAACTGGTAGAACAAGCAGTTGTATTTTGAGCATGAGTATTTATTTTCTTTACATAGGTTTCTAAGTCCATTATTTGATCCTCTGAGAGCATAGGACTTGGTAATCCATTGTCCAACAAAGCTTGAAATTTCTCTCTGAAAATATTGATACCAATCAAAATATCTGAGAACTTCCTTTCTAAATTCTGCATGAAAGTTCTTTTGATGAAAACTCTCTTTATTTCCAAAACTGTGCCGGTCCTGTCCTCAATCCCTGAAACTGCAAGCTGTTGCTTTGTCCGGGTGTTCAAAAATTGAATAAGCTGATTGGCCTGCTCAGGTCTGCCTCTTAATTCATTTCTGGTTCTGTTTATTTCTTCTTGAGCTATTTTAACTAAATCATTTTGTTCAAAAATTGCTTGAACAGAGGGCCAAATACCCTTTATTAACTCAATGATATTACCCCAAAGAATTTCATTTATTTCCTTTAAAGGCTTTTCCAATGAAAGATCTTTTTCCAAAGCTTGAACCAATTTTTCTAACCTTTTTATTTCCCTGGTGTTATCAGCAACTGTCTTCTTAGATGTATCATATTTCTCCTCCAATTTTACTAATTGCAATTTCGTGGTTTGAAGTTCTGTGACCCTTAGTTGTAAACTTTCCATTTGTTTTATTAATTCATCAGAACTCAAACCAGAAGTGTTTACCTGGGATGGCTGTGTTTGCTGACCTGCTGTTGAAGTACCTGTGGTTGTAGCAGCTTCTGTGGCGGATGTCTGCTTGATAGCTTCCTTTTCCTGTAAGGCTTGTTCCAATTCCTTCTCTGTTTCACTTAGTCGCTCAGTCATATTTAGGAGCAACTCCATTACCTCCTCCTGTGAATTCCCCTTCAGAACTTCTTGGGTCTGGGGATGTCTTGAAGCTGGCAATTTTAGCTGCTTTCTCAGTGCAGCTATGTCATCATCTTTCTTCTTGATTAATGCCTCAATGCTTTTAATATATTTGGGGTTGTGCCCCAAACCAATGATTATGTCTTCTAAAGACTTTATTCTATTATCTTTGGCCTGTGAAGAGGCCTTCTCAATTTGCAATTGAGCACTTGTGTTATTCAAAGAATCTTGCAGTGTTAGAGCTGCCATGGCTTTATTGGTAAGAGTGGAATAGACCATTTCCCCAGTTTGTCTGTGTAGCTCTATCTGGTCCAGAGGATGAATGTCCTTTGCCAGAACCTCAAAATTTGTCCTGATGTAGTCAGCTGCAGTAATGGGTTTTGGCACCTTTGACTTGAAGTGGCTCATTATCATTTTGCCTTGTGACATGTCAAATGCTAACATTAGCCTTTCTTGATTATGGGGAGCCATTTTCATATATTGATCATATACCTTCATTTTTAATGGATCATTCTTTGCTTTAATATTAATGAAGGTTCTTTTAATATCCCCTGTGTCTTTCTTTGGTGGTCTGAAAGAGGATACCTCAGTACTTAATTGCTTTTGTAAAGCTTTTCCTTTCTGTCCTGTGTTTGTTTCACTAACTGTGCCAGTTAGTTGACTGTCTTCCCTTCCATCATCAAACACTTCATCTATGATTTCCACATCTAGAAGTGGATCTGATTTATGTTTTTTAGCTTGATGCATTCCTGAGGGCTCTTTAAGAGGAGTAGTGTCTAGAACCTGCCTTTTCTTTCCTATCTCCATATTGGATGGAGTTTGTAATTCTGAAAATTCGAGATGCTTTACTGGAGTGGGAGAAACTTGGGTTTGTTCAGGTGCTTTGGAACTTTGTGGTTTCTCTGCCATGACCAAAGTTTCAATGACCTGAATTTCAGGTTCCTTTCCCTTGCCTTTTGGTACTGCTGCCACTGGTGGACTGCCTTCCTGTAATGTTTGCTATAGATTTGCTACTGAAGAAGTGCCAATTTGGGGTACCTGCACTTGACCACAAGATTCCAGGTCATACTTCTTCTCGAGATCTTTCATAATTTTGTTCATTTTATCAGCTTCACTTTCTTCCTCAACAAGTGTTCCTTCAACCCATTCATCTTGATTGGCATATTGTTCTAGTTCAGGAATCTTGTGGTGTATATAAGGGGATGATTTGTTCTTTAATCTCTTTTCACAAATAAAACCAAATGGGTCATAAGGAACCCAACGAAAAGTTCTTTGGAACTTGCTTTATAATATATTTTCTGCCTCTCGCTCGGCCTCCCTAGAGTTGCAGATGAAAGGACCTAATTGACTTTTGATCCTTAGTTGGGCTTTCTTCTTCACACTACAAAAATGGATCACATCTGAATTATTCATTTGCCTAAAATATTCCAAGGAAAAAATCCTCATGGGCACATATCTTGGCAACTTGAATGGATGTAATTCACATCCATAAATTCTGATGACTGAGTGGTTCTGATATAAATACCAATCTCGAATTTTATAAGTCCTTGAAAGCTGCAAGGTTTTCTTTATTTCATTACTGAGCCTTGGGGGGGGGATTCCTGTCAACAAGGTTGTTGCAGGATATACAAACTGATCAATGAACTCAGTGTAGGAATAGGGAGAATCAGAGGAAGAATGAATTATGGGAGACCAAAATATAACTGACCTGGGATTTCCCTTGGCATCAAGTTTTTGAACAGGGAAAGGGAAATTTTCTGACTGATAATAGATAATGAGATGATAGATGACTGAGGAATATTTAAAAACTTTTTCATCATCTAGCCTCATGAACTGATCATGGATCTTGTTGGCTATGAAGGAGGCAAAGTCATATTTAACTTCAGGAGGCTGCCCAGGAGTAAAGATAGATAGTAAAACCAGTGTTATTTCATCCACATATTCACTGGTATTGAATCCCAAGACAAAAGATATCATATTTATGATGAGCCTTCCCAATTTATTGAAATAATAAAAACCATAGGGAGGAGACCCCTTAGGTTGATGCTCAGGCAACATGAAAATCTGGCACATGGATTTTAGCTTTTCTGAAGTTAATTTCCTAGTCTTCTCAATCAATTCTTCCATAGACAGAGGTGCCAATTCTTGGTCAGGTTCAAAGTGTAGCATTTGATTGATGGCCTGGGGAGTAATGGGGAATAGAACACTCTGATCAGGAGCTATTACAGCCCTTTGAGTGGGATCATAGTTTGAATGGAAATAATGGATACTTTCTGGGAAATTAATGACTGAGGGGATGAGGTACCTTGGGAGATTGGATTCCCATAGTCCAATGACATCTTGCCCCTTTGAATAATCGTCTCTGCAGCGACAAAAACTCAGAAGGGGGCTTTCATCAAAATGCAAGTCTTTAATCTGAAAATCTCTATCCACTAAGGGTAAATACTCTAATTCTCTGTGAGGGGCATTCAGTGGGGTTACATTCAGGGCTGCTGGGGCTTCCATTTTGGTTCTTGTGGATTCAAAATGGAAATTCCTGGGTTTTCTTCACAGGCCGGGCGTGATTTTGATATTACTGAAGGAAATTGGTACAATTGTAGGTTCAGGGAGCAATTGCACAGTTTTAAAACCTCTGGGGAAGATCTCAGTGATGAGTTTTAATCACTAATTCAGCGAAAAACAAAGAAAACAAAGTTTTACTTGCAGTTCAGGGCGGAATAGGATAAATACATGTTCTTGGAAGAAAGCTGGTTCTTAACAGGTAACAGGCGGTAGCAGGAGGACGCTTGAACGCAGATCTGGCGGATTTATGGAGCGAAATTGAATGGAACAGTGGATTTCAATGAAAATTTGAAAACCGTAGCAGAGAGCACAGTCGCGTTTAAATGGTGAAAATGACACAAAAACGCGAAATTTTGTTTTATTTCCGAAGTCAAAAAGGGGGTTTTTAGTTTTTCGAGGAGTGACGTCACGTTGGTACGGGCTGACGTGTGCAGGGGTCGGGCGGTAAGTGGTTTAGTCCCCGCACCGCTTATGGACTAGAGTGGTTTTGAACGCGGGGGGAGCGATTCCATTGAGCGATGGACGCGTGGCAGGTGAACAGTTCCAATACCACCAATCCCCCGCTCGTTAAAATGCTGACAAGGGATGGGTAGCGGGATTGATAGGGAGCGTTGATCTTTGGAAGAGTGATCGGACGGTTGCAATAACGGGGACTAAGCGGAGGATTAAGGTGTGGGCCCGTCGGGTTTTTAAAACAATTAAAGTTTAATCTAATCACTCCGGGAGGCTTTTGATTGGTGAGTGGAAGGCTATTAATTAGTTCAGATAACTAATTAATCCCATCATATAATGGAAAACGAAGTCGTGGCGAGGTTTTATTGGGCGCGGGTATTAAAGTTAAAATGTCAGGTGGGATGCCAGGTGGATGAGCCACGTTGGCATGGGATTTTTCCAAGGTTTTGGTTTAAAAACAAAACTTCGGGTTTTTATCCTTTTTGTATTAAACATATAGGATTATATGTTTAAACGTTTATTTCGATATTTTTATTATATGACAAATTAATCAATGTAGTTAATTTATCATAGGGGCGGGACTAATGTATAACGCTATATTTTAACCAAAGGGCTTGTATAATGGGTTTTTATTTGAATACACGGGGAAATAAATACTTTGGTTAAACTTTATAATAGAGGGGTTTTTTGAATATTTATAAAAAATGAGTTATATACTTAGGACAAGGCATTTGCACTAGGGATTTAGTAAATAGAGTTAGATGTAAATATGACAAAGGGACAAGGGAACTCAAAAAACTTTGCATATCTAAGAAAGTGACAATTTCTGAAGTAAATTGCAATATCTCATCTTCAACACTTAAACTTAGAATAGTAAGTTATTTTGAGGGATTTTTATGGAATTTTGCATAATTTTCCTAAGCAAAATGAGATTTTACTTAGGAAAAGGTTAAATATGAATGATTATAATGATGAATTATCTCAAGTACTTAGGTCTTTTTGATCATTAGGCCGAGGGTCCGGTCCCTCCAAAAGTCAAGGAAATGCCTTGAGCCCTTTTGATCTCCAAATTCCTTAGTACTTTGGGGGAAATTAGTAAAACTTTTAAGGGGAAAGTGATGAGGGAAGTTAATGATTTTGACTTTGCTTGCTGTGATTTTCCAGTGTATTTCCTGCTTCAGTATTTGTGATGAAAGTAAAGGATCAAAAACATGTAGCAGCATCATTCATCAGTTAAAACTTTGCAACCATCTACCTACCCTATCTACTTGACACTACCATTTTCTCTTCTTTATTAGGGTGCATTTAGACTTGCAAACCCTCATCAATCTTTTTCTTTTTTACAAGGCAAATCTATCTAATTCTACCCTTATTACATCCAAGGGCTCAGATTAAGCTGTTGAGCACCCTTTATTCACTCTACCTATCTACTTATCTGCCAAGATTAAACTGTTTGGTCAGATATTTATTCTCTATTCTACAACATGAAATTGAAAAATGAACTAGCCAAGCTTAAACAGTTTGACTATTCATGAATTGTGGCATAAAAGACAAGCTGCACACAATTGCTTTATTACAAAAATGAAATAGTAGTGGCATTTGGATTTGCACACTTTCCTTGGTCTATTTTTTGCTTGGGTTCATTTCTTTCACTTTTTTGACCAATTTATTTTTCTTACCCTTTGATTTTTCTTTTAGGGTATACTCTCTTTACATTTATTTTTTTAAAATTTTTTGATTTTTTTGGTTTTCAAGAATATGGAACACCTTTTCTCAAGAAAGAAGGTTTGAACATATTCCATAGTTCAATCAAGACAATCATGAAAAATGAAACCTATTGGTATAGGAGTCTAACATCTTCCACAGTTAAAGCATTTGAAGGGAAGTTTACCTTTGTATCTACCTCAGCCTCTATCCAATTTCTTGACAAATTTAGCCTCTTCTTCATAAGAGTAGGAGCATATGTCTTCCTTTTCTTCTTTCTTCTTTTCTGTTTTGAATGCTGCCTCCCTTGTGCTTGGCTTCTTTTGTGGGAGCCTCATCTCATATGCTGTAAGATTTCCTAGTAGCTGGTTCATGGTCACGGTCTCCCAATCAGTTGTTTCTTCTATTGCAGACACCTTGGGATTGAATCTGGATGGAAGAGATCTTAGAATATTTTGTACAATTATACCTTCTGGTATTGTTTCTCCAAGAGCTTTCATACTGTTAACAATTTCTGCAACTTTTAGGAAGAAGCTGCCAACATCTTCATCATCATTCATTTTTAAATTTTCAAACTGGGCTCTATATACTTGAAGTTTGGCAGTTTTTACTTTCTGGTCTCCCTCATGTATGTTCTCAAGAGTATCCCATATTTTTTTGGCAGTTTCTTTGTGCATTACTTTAATAAACTCTGCTTCACATAATCCATTTAGGATGGCATTCATGGCTTTTGCATTAGCCACAAAATCTTGTTTTGAGTCTTTTTCTGTGCCAGTTGCCTTTGGGGCATATCCTAATTCCACAGCAGCCCAGACTTCTATTCCTAGAGACATTATGTATGTCCTCATTCTGATTTTCTAGAAAGCATAATTTTCACTAGTGAAGAAAGGGGCTTTATTGGTTGAGCATCCTTCTTTACTAGCCATCTTGGGAACCTAGGATCTCCTTTCAGTTGTTAGACTTGTACAAAGGAACCCTCTCTGATACCAATTGTTGAACCCTTAGTTAAACTGAGAGGGGGGGGTGAATCAGTTTAACACATACATGGACTTTTAAAACTTTTCTCTTAAAACTTATTTACACCTTCACTTCATGATCAACTTAATATGTGAGCAATCTTTATTAGTGAGCAGCAAGTATCAAACAGATTTTTTAATGTAACAACAGTCTTAATATCTGAGCAACAAGTATTAAGAAGATTAGATAAATCACATCAACACATGCACAAAGACACTAGATATAAGTGGAAACCCATAAAGGGAGAAAACCACATCTTATTATTGTTGTGATGCAAATGCAAGCTCCAACTCCCTCTCAGCATTGCTTTTCTGCAGGCACCAACCTACAGGAGGCTCCTACCTCAATTCTGCAAGCTACAACTTGCAAGGAAGAACCAACTCCCTTCAATTTTATGCAGGCACCAACCTACAGGAGGCTCCAACCTCAGTCAGCTACAACTGACAGCTATCAAGCTGCAACTTGATAGGGAAGCTCCAACTTCCTCAATTTATCAAAACTGAATGTTTGCTGATTTACTCCAGATATCAGCTCTGTTCTGTATCTGCTCTTCTTCTCTTAATCTTCTCTGCTTTATTCTTCTATATTCTGCATTCTCTATATTTTCTCTCTCTCTCACTCTCTCACTTTTTTCATATCAAGATGATATTATTTATAGATTTCCTCACATGACTGTTTGTATTCTACTTGGAATTCGAAATGGACAATCATGTCTCTTTTCCTTCTGCCTTCTCACTCCTTTTATCTGCTTATTCAGAAAATATAACTGCAGGTATCAATTTAACATTACGGTGGGAATTTGTTCTCTCTCGGAGACTTGCCAATGCATCACAAACAACAAAAACAATTAAAACATTTACATTCGAATTACAATGTGAACTCTAGCTCAACTCATTTAGTCTTTTGAATCGCTACGCATTTGTCTTTTCTTTGGCTGTCTTTGTCTTTTCTGTGACTGTGTTTTGTCTCCTTTCGGCTCTGTTTTCTTTTCTGTCCTCTGTGGGGGTGTAACTGCTGCATACGTGTAACTGTGCCTTTTAAATAAATAAAATGCAATTGCTGACTTTAAATCAGGGCAATTCCAACCCTTTTCATGCCACGAGTGTATTGTTGATGTGGCGAGTTGTGCAAGCGGAACATACATACACCACAAAAATCGTTGTATGTTAACAATCGCCCTCCACTTTAAGCCGAGGCCCGTGGGTCCACAGACCACGCGGCATATTTCAATATAATTGCAACCGTTACATAAAAAAACTCTTGGTTTTTATAACACCTTTTTAATAGCACAGTATTCACAATCCTTATCATGAACTATCAACAATAAAACCCTTTCTTATGTAACTTTTGGTGATTTAATAATAGACCCATTTAACATAAGAAACAACCTTTCGGGCCCACTTGCCGATCTTTGTCTATCCGCCGATGCGATGAGCTACCTCCGATGCGATGTATCACTCTTGATTACTTCCGATTGCGATTAATCGCAATCGCGAATCGCATTGTCGAGCTCCGCTGCCATACTTTCACTCCGATGCGATTGACCAATGCCGATGCGATTAGACCGTAACTTAAACATATAAACTCATAACTTATAGACCCATTGGGTCCGAACTTCAATCGCAATCGCAACATGTATTTTCCTGTTCCGATGCTCGCTTTAACTCCGATTGCGATTAGATTGTTCTGATGCGATCAGAATATAGATGCGATTTGCACCTATTAACTCCCGCATATAACAGGGTCGGGTCCGCCACTTCAATCGCAGCATATTACAAAAGATGTTCGATCAATCAGAAAGTTTCGATTGCGATTAAGCTCCTGGATGTGATTGAACCTATTAACTCCATCGTATAACACCATCGGGTCTGCAAATTTCAAGATGCAATCGAGCCCAACACTTAAGATATACCGATTGCAATTGGGAACTCGGATGCGATTAGCAATAAACTGTGGCATATAACTCGATTGGGTCCAGCCTCACAATCCAATCGCAACTTTCTATTGGTTACATGTTTCGCTGCCCTTGCGATCTCCGATTGCGATTGGGGAGGGGTCCCACCTTATAAAACCTTTGTTTTATGCACTCCGCTTATATAACATAATATATATGCCTTGGACCTTTGGTTATTTTGTTTTCGAGATTAATAATATGAAACTTATAATAAAGCGCTCCTTATAGATTAATGTACATGCTTTGGACCTTTGCAACATACATAATGCGTGGCATTTATATGTATCCTCCATCAGGGTAGGCAATTCCCAGAATTTATGTGCCTTGCCGCTTGGGGTTAAGCGATTCCCAGAATAAGGATTATGTATTATATGTATAACGTCAGTTGGAGTGTGCGATTCCCAAAATTTTATAACGGCTCTCTGCCTCTGTCACTTAGCCTCTGCCTCTACCTCTGCTGCTTTTGTCGCTCTGCCTCTGTCTCTACCTTTCGATAACAGTTCTTCACTATGCTTCTATGACTGTTACATTTTGAATTTCTTCTTTCTGCCTCTATTGCTTTCCTCTACTTCAGCGCAACCTTCTTTGCCTGTTTCTGCTTCAGTGCTGCCTTCATTGCCTGTTTCTGCTTCAGCGCTGCCTCCTTTTCCATCAATGACAATATTTCCAACGCCTCAACCCAAAGTTGAGGTTCATACCCAGATTCCTAAGGGACCATTACGCCGAAATGCTTCTTGTAGTCGAGCTGGTCATTCGTATAGCATAGTAGATGATTTGGCGCAGTCTCCTGCTGCCATTTCTACATTGGAACTCCTCCAATCGTGCCCTTCCCAAAAGAAGGCTCTACTACATGCCATGGGCGCTGTAGATCCTGCTGATTACCAATTTATTGTTTTCGACGCCCATCAATCAGAGCATCCTCCTCTTCCTACTTCCGTAGCCTTCCAAATCCCAGTCAAAATCCGGAATGCTAACGTTTCTCGGTGTATCATTGATGAGGGGGCATCCACCTGTGTGATGTCCGCTTTGGTTTGGAAACAACTCAGATCTCCTGAATTGGCCCCTTCCACAATCACCCTTCGTGCGTGGGATGGCCATGCCTCCCAGCCCATTGGCTTATTCCGTAATTGTCCTATCACTCTTGCGAAAAAGACTGTTTGCGTTGACGTTGAATTCATAGACGCCCCTCTTGATTATAACATTATTTTTGGGTGTAGCTACACTTATGCTATGTCTGCTGTCCCATCTGCAGTCCACCGCAAGATGTTTTTCCCTCATAATGGAAAGATAGTCACCATTGACCAGTTAACGTATCTTGAGCCAAAATCTCAGGCCTCCCCTAAGTCGACCATCTCTTCCGTAGCCAAT
The DNA here is from genome assembly GCA_034641835.2 of Pinus albicaulis. Lineage (NCBI taxonomy): Eukaryota > Viridiplantae > Streptophyta > Pinopsida > Pinales > Pinaceae > Pinus > Pinus albicaulis. The sequence goes on from JAXQQM020073760.1 coordinate 100,697, forward strand.
CAACAAACTATCGATTCTTTTACCAGTCTCTCTCCCGGCGTGTACAAAGACTCCTCTTTGCTTGGAACCTTCCCTGGTCTTCCTCCTCCTCCTGTCTCTAACCCCAGCTCATCGAATGTTTGCATGGTGCAATCGTCTCGGGCTACTCTCAAGAAACCTGCTTCGGCTAGTCAGCAACCGCACTCTCCGCAACCTGCTCCTAGCCTTTCACCTGCAGCTGGTAGTCATGAGCCTCTTTATCCTCCTAGAACAGTTCCTCCAAGCATTATTCATTTAGGAGTCGTCCCACCTGGGCATTACCCCTCTGGTCAGATACCGTTCCTAGCTCCCCCACCAGGAGTATACACGGTACCTGTCACGGCCACCCTCTCTCTTCCTAACCTAACCCTTGGGATTCCTGTCTGGTACCTTGATCCTCCAGCCCCAATCTTGCCTGGTCAACCCAAAACTTATCTTGCTTTGACCCCGGTTCAACCGGTCCCCAAGACTTCTCCCGCTGCAACAGTGCCTCAGTCACCTCATCAGGAACCACCTCCTGTTGCGACCGCTTCGGGTAAGAAGGGCAAAGCTCACAAGGGGGCATCAAAGGAAAAGGCTACCCCAACAAACCCTGCCCCTCCTCGGCCTCCAAAGCATACCATCCAGTGTGCTTTGTGTGATGTTGTCGGTCACACCACCCATTCCTGTCCTGACTTGCCTCATCTCAAGCCCATGGTTAATGTCGCGTTCCCTGAGTCCACGGTCCCGGAAGCCTCTATTCCTTCCGTGACCGCAATCAAGAACTCCAAGACTATTCACACCAACCACCCCTGTGCTTTGTGTGATCTCCATGTCCATTACACCCATCTTTGTCCCCGCCTCAAGGACTTCCGCACCTCTCTAGCCGCGGTCCACCAATTCGAGGCCAAGCGCAATGAGTCCACCTCTCCCCTATTTGCACATTTTTCTTCGGCAGAACTACCAGACATGACTGCTCCCATTGACATTCCCCCTCCTGATGTTGAGATGATGAAGCCTTCATCCACCATTTTCTACCTATCATCATCCATGAGACCCTCGAGGAAAATTCCCTCTAAATCCTCCCTTTTTGTTTCTATTGACCTTCCTTCAGCGATCACCCTGGGCTCAACATCGGTAGATCCTTTATCTGCTTACTTTTCCTTCACTCCTTATGACGATGCGCATGTGAATCCCTCTTCTCATGATGACGAGTCAGGTAGCTTCGTCGCGTCAGGTGGTCTTTCTTCCACCAGTCACCCCATCTTCTATCATGATGACGACATTATGGAAGGACTCACCTCCCCTGACTTTATCTATTCCCCCTTACATCGAACCCATGCATTTGAACCACATACACCTTGTGGACATTACATTGATACCCAATGTTTGAGTAAGGGGGCACCCATATTTGAGAGACCAAGAGAAGCAATTCTCCACAACTCTCTTAATGTATCTGGTCGTGTCAAATCTAGTACCATTATTCTTCCACATTTAGAAGAACCTCTAGAGTCCCATATCACTTCAGATCACTCTAGGGACAATACCCCTTATCGTTCCTTCATCTTACATCAACAACCCAGTCTCTTCGACATTGTTGTTGACCAACCTACAATTTTTCTAGGAGCACATCAGTTCATTATCTCCAAATCATCTCTTTGGGATAGTGACACCAGGTATGCTAAACTGGAAACTTAAAGTCCATTTGCTTCATATATGCAGTACTAAAAGAGATTGGTAATCCTCCATTTTCTTTCTCAAACTGCATAACCACAACGAAAACAAATGGCACACCACATCATTAACATGTGTTTAGATTTCCATTTTGCTAAATACATTTTGGCATGACCACAACATTCTTGGGGGCACCTATGCCCCTCAACCATAACCCTCCTCAAAATCGAATTTCTTCACTTGCAACACTCATACTAGGGGCACCATTTGGCCTCCATACTTATCCATGCTCGTGTTGATGTTTTTCATGAGTTACTATCTTGTACTCATGTTTTTATGGTCCCCCATTGGACCTTTACTATGTGGCAGCACCATCGAGTCGCCCTTGTTTAGAGCATCCACGTTGAGTCATCATCACATTCATGGAGTCTATCCTGAGTCCCTTTGTATCTCGCCATAGTCCTCCATCCTTAATTGCTTGGTCCCTCTCTCGTGTCGCACATTATGGCCTTCAGCCCCACTATCCCCTATCCCTTATGATATTGTGTCAGTCGTTGCCATGTCATTCATGCCCTTTATGCTCTAGCAAGGGAAGTCGTCCATTCGCTACTCAGTCCCCTCCATCCCATCATCATCATTGGTATTAGTCTGTCCGTCGCTCTACTATTTTCTCTCGTGCCTTAGTTAAGGATCTCTCATTGCCTCACCTATGGCGGACCTTCTTCTGTCGACATCATCTCCTTCATTCCAGAAGATAGGTCTAGAGGGCGGTGTACCTTGGTTCCAGCTTCCACTCTTGTTCGGTGCCTCGGATCAGGCAAAGGGATCTCTCATTACCCTTTGAATTGATTATTTCTCCACTCCAACTCCTTTCAGCATGATCGAGATCCGTATGCCTGATGGTTCAGTGATGCAACAACAGCTATTGGTGATTCCCGGGTGTGTGTGAGATGTCTCAGCCCTCATGAGGGGGTGGCCCTGCAGGTAGCCCCCCACATACCCGGATGACCTCTTCATTGCAGCCTTCAATGCAGCTCCATATATTTGATGATGTCGACCTTAGCTGTTTGCAACACCTCTTTGATTTGCATATATCAGTCATATTTTTTGAGCCCTTCCCCACTTATAGGGGGCATTTGGGTTGTATTTGTATCTCATGTACTCAGATATTATTGTATAAGTCCTGGCTGTTATCCCTGGCACAACATGTATGTGGGATCCGTCATTGTATTTTTATCTGGCTCATGTTTATGCCGGTTGTACTTTATGGTTCAGTCCCTTGTTTACTGGACACACTATTCTTTTGTACTTTGTCTCGGTGGGCATAGGTATGCCTCCCCTGCCGCCTTTAGCACAGGTACCCTCTCATAAAAAGAGACTTGTTGCACCTGCAAGTCTCGTCTTTTCAGGGTCTAGTGCTTCAGCACATTAGTCTACCTTACATTTCTCTCTCTAACTTCCCTTTTGATGTCTGGTGATTGAGTTCTTACAACGTACTTCGGTCATACGATTTTCTCCTAACACTCGTACGCTGGGGGGCAATCTGTTACACCATTTTTTGGTCATCTAACCTACTATCATTAGATGGACCCAAGTACACCATGTAAGACCAATTTTACCCTAAGTAAAATTTCTTTCACTATGTAAAATAACTTAATAAAACACATTTATTAGGTTGTTTATGGTCTAAAGAGGAAACCCCAAAAGGAAATATTAAACAAACCTATATTTGTTTGATTTTCCTCAAGGAATAATTAATTAAACAATAATTCAATTATTATTCCTGGTCATGTTTAACCCAAAACAAAGAAATTAATTAGATAAATCTTTATTTATCTTATTGTTTCCTAGGAATATTTATTTAAATCTTATTTAAATAATATTCCTTGTTAAATATGACTAAATCACCCATAAATAATTAAATAAATCATTATTTATTTGATTATCTTTCAACCACTTCCTTAAAATGACAAATAAATCATTTATTTATTTATTATTTACAAATAAAGGGATTTGACCCAAGTCAAATACTTTTTCCCTCCAACAAATATAATAAAATATTCCATAAAAGGTGGATCTAGATTTGGTTAACATTATTTTAATCATGCACTAAGATCTAGAATGACCCAATATTTTGTTATAAATAGGAGGGTTTTTCCTACCATTCTTCACCTTTTGTTGCCTATTAGATCACTCTGGATCTATACTCTTGGTATGACTTTGAGCCATTATCATTGTCATATTTTCCATTATTTGTTGTGTGAGCTCCCTTTGAGTTCTATCTTTGTCTGGGTTTTCTACACCAACAGGAGAGAGAAATGCTAGATCTGAAGTGCTGAGGACTTCCAAGAACCCATCCCATTGAGGAGAATTGGAAACACCTTCTTTTTCTCCTCCTAGGTGCCCTTAATACAAAAATTCTTTCAAAAAATATCGTTCTTGTCTTGTCTATTGGATGTATGGAGCAAAACCTTATTTTTACTACTTAATGTCTTTCTATGCATAGATCTGGTTTTTTGCAGCACTTGTCTTGATCAACTAACAGCAGATCTGAAGATATTGGCAGCCATATTTGATGTTAGGGATATACGTTATGCGTAGCTAAAGTGGTATTTTTTCGTACACTTCGACAAAAGATTCATACTAACACAAAGGAAGGCAATTTCCTTATGAAAGAAGGTCTAAGGCACCTCACTGTTGCATTCCAAGTAAAAGGAGAAGTCTAAAGAAGTTCCCTTTAAATGAACAGATAATGGTAAAACCTAAGTAAATGCAAATAAAATTTTTCACTCACAGTCATGAGAGAGGTTCAAACATCACCTGCCAGCTAAATCACCTTCACAATAGGGCATCATTACCTCCAAAGCATCAAGAGAAAACAATATCAGTTTGGGTTTTCAAAGGGGTAAAGCTACCTCCTTCAAGGTGTCAAAGAGAAACTCACATAACACAAGTGACAACAGATGAGCGAATACAAAGCCAAAAAGTGGAAAAGGGTTTTTGAAATTGTAGTTAAGTTTTCTTCCCTAGTAAAAGGCAATTGCAGTCAAAGGGCACATTTATAAATCTTTCATATGGCTCAGAGCAGAATTTTCTTCACCAGTGTAGATATCAGAAAAGAAAGACAATTTTCCATTTCTAAATGAGAAGCAGGGAAGTTTTAAATTCTTGAAAAAAGTTTGCTTTATTGCAAAAAGAGGTCAGGCTTATAAAAGAAATAAGCATTGTCACTATGCTTTTGTTTGAGAAAAAAAGAGTCTTAGCCATATGTTCAAAAAGATAAGGGTGTCGTGTTTTGGTTTTAAAAACAAAGGTCTTTTGAATGTTTTCAAAATCATCATTAAGGACACCAAAAGGGTTTTGATTTTTGTTTCAAAAGACGAAGGTTAGGGACCATTGCCTCTACCTTTTCTGCATTTCAAAACTGAAAACAAACTCCCCCTTGTTGTTCACAAGACCGGAGGAAGAAGTTGTGAGTGAAAAACAGAGTTTTTCGAGCTTGAAGAAACGAGCGGCGCGCCTGTACAACTGCATGGTGCGTTCAAGCGCACTTTTTTCAAAGGAATGCATTGCCGCGCGGCGCGCCTATAGGAGCACGCAGCGTGCCTGTAGGCATTGGTCCCGTCGGCCCGACAGGTGACCCAACAGCCTTTTTTGCGCGGCACTCTCTCATTCAAACGCACCACGCTTATGTGAAGCCATTAAAACACCTCCAAAGGGTTTTCAAAGACGCTCAAACCCTCTTCCAAAGCTTGCCATCAAAGTCTCAAGGTACTCCAAGTGCCTCCTTGATATTTTCAAATTTCTAAAGGATGTTAAGTGATGTGTGTTCTCAAAAGTCTAAATGTTAGTGAAAAGGGGAAAGATATCATAGAAATTTCAAAGTGATTCAATTAGAAACTATTATCAAGGTCTGTCACAGTGGAAAATGGTGGGAGATTTATTCAATTTTAAAGGAACTCTAGAGCTACCCTCAAGAGACAGTAACAGACCATGAACCCTGTAAACTATATGTGATGGAGAAAACCATGCTTGGGAAGTTTGATTTTTTGGTCTAAACTCAAGGATTTGCGGTGATTTCGGGTTACTCAAGGTGAACACAGTAAGAATGGTAGGTTCCTATTGATGATTCAAAAACCTCACAAACTACCCTAAAACAATATTGAAAGGTGAAGGCACCATTTGAAAGGAGAAACACAAGGCTTTAAAAGGTGAAAAAGTGGGTCTATTTTCAAATCACAGTGATCATTGTATGAGCATTTTTGTCCTTTCAAGGGTCTCCTCTGTGTGTTTAAAAAGGCAAAAACAGTGTTTTCTCTTTCATTCCATGAAGCAGAGTCAGTAAGTAAAGCTACCATTGCATTTGGAGGTGCTGTCAAACTTTGTGTAAAGAACATCGAATACAAGGGCAGTGTTTTGGTTAAAAGGAGTTTTTTCTGTTTGACTCCTACAGGTCTTTTATGCTCACATCAAAAACACCAAAACCCTGTGACCTTACCACAAACATAGAAAAATCATTTTGACTGTGTATCTGTTATTGGCTGTGCTTTTGTTCTTGAGTTTACTTGTTGAGTGGCATACAAAGGGAAAAGCATTGTTTTGGAAAGAGCAGAGACCTAATATCATAAAAGGTCATCTCACACAGCATTTTGAAACCAAATACACCTTGATCAAACAGTGATTGAGAGGTGAAATAGAGTTTTGTTTGAAGAAGACATTTCAAGAAATTTTGAGGCAGTTTGGTATTGTAGAAACACATCCAAGATAAGATGCCTCCCAGGCAAGATAGCAGGAGTGGATTGCACAAGAGGTATGAGCCTATTTCCACCGAAGAGGTGAATGCCCACCCATCAATATTGTTCAATTTCCATGAGGTTGGGTGCTTAGATTTTTTCCAAAGGGTGCAAGAGGTGAAGATTTTTTCTCCTTTGACACACCTTTTCACTTTGAGGTTCAGAGACAAACATTTCCAGTTGGCTGGCCTTGACTTCAAGTTCTCCCCAAGATCCATATCCAAGGCTACTAAAATCCCCTATATTGGCGAAAAATGGTTTAAACAAAGCTATTTGGACTTAGAAGATTACAAGCCCTTTCTAAAGCCCAAACACAGGGATGCTTGTCCTTCTATTTAACCTTTCTCATATCTTTTAGCCAACTACGCCCCTCTCATGAAGATTATCATGAAGTACTTCACTTGTGAGGGAAGATTCTCCCGAATCTATGCTTATCACATTCGACTGTTGATGCATTTCACAAGGACCAAACAGCTAAATCTTCCTTTCTTCTTGCACAAGAGCATTGAGAAAATGGCCTCCATTGTTCAGAAGAGGCTTCCCTCATAGAAAATAGCCTGTCTCTTCCATCACTCTCTCATCAAAATCATCATTCTCCATCAGCTTGAAAAGAGAGAGGTCCCTTGGGATGTTTTCACTACTCATCCTGATTTCTCCACTGTCCCTCCAGTACATACATCCTCTACATCTCCTACTCATCACCCCTCCCCTTACTCTAGCGGGCCTACTCCTAAAAAGCTCAAGTTTACTGCAGAACAAACAAAGAAACATGAAGAAGGAGAAGGAGGTGACCAGCAAGAGGAAAAAGGTGCTGAGCAACAGCATGATAGTGATGAGGGTGAGCAGCATGACAGTGATGAGGGTGAGTAGCAGATTCATGATGAAGGTGAGCAGCCTTATGATGAAGGGCAGTAGCTTGAACAACAAACATATGATGAGGTTGAAAAGCAGCCCTATAGGGATACATAGCAACATCACAGTGGTGATGAAAAACAACATGAGGAAGAGGAAGAAAGTGTTGAACAGCAGCCAGGACAGGAAAGGGATGAACAGGGGCAGCATAAAGAGGACACACATCAGTCCTATGAGACAGAACAGTAGCATGGAGATGATGAAAAAGGGCATGACAGTGATGAACAAGGGCAACCTCCTCAAGAAGAATAGAAGCCTCCTCAAGAAGAACAGAAAACTCAAAAGGATGACAAGCGAGATGACAAAGGTAAAGGGGTCATACCCTCTTCTCCTAAAAAGGCCAAGCCCTAGACAAAAAAGAAGAGAATGCCTAGAGTGGTCACTCCAAATATGACAAGGGCTCTCCGAAGTAAAGGAAATTTTCCAAAGAAGCCCATCATTGATTTTCCTAGGAGGAAGAGCACAAGAGTAGCCACCGAAAGCAAGGGGAAGGGCAAGATGGAAGAAATTCATGAGCAGGAGAGTGCATTTGATATCATCCAAGTCCAAAGTGATGATAGTGATAATGAGGCCCGGATTCTAGAAAACCTTTTGATCCATAGGGAAGGCCAAATTGATGCATTGAAGGATGATCTTCATAGGGCAAGGAATTTCAATCAATTTTTAGTAATCCAAAATAGGAAAATGAGTGTCCATATGGCTGTTTATGAGACACGGGCGACTAAGTAAAAGAAAGAGGCCTCCAAAGCCCAAGCAAGGTTGGAAGAGCTCATGGGAAAATTTGATGAAAGTGAAGGCGATGATCAGCCTAAGCGAAAGAGGCCTAGAACCATGGGGCTTAAAAGGGCCCTTGAGAAGCAAAAATAAGAGGAAAATTCTCTTCTCCAATCCACTCCTCTCACTACATTTTTTGAACAGGAGATAGAAAAAAATAAGGAGGCGTGGCTTGAGAGAGTCAATGACCATTTGGAGAAGAAGTTGGAGAGGGAAAATAGGGATCTAGACCTTCAAAGGAGAATTACGAAGGATTACAAAAATTTAAATCAGTTTGCCCGACGCAAGTTAAAGGCTGCTCAAGACAAGCTCAAGGAGGTTAAAGGGAAGAGCCCGACATGGAAAGTGAGAAAGGACACAACATGAATTTATATTTTGGCCTCTTCTTCACAGCATGTTTCTAAAAACCCTTAAGGGTCATGCTCACTGATTTTGGGCAATTTTTGACATGTTTTGGTTTTTTGGCATTTTTGGGTTTTTGCCCAAAACTCATGGGCTTCGCCATTTCAGTTTGGGGGATCATCAATGGAGGAGAATGGTATCATTGGATGCAATAATTTTAGGAGCACACACTCAGCAATTTTTGGGACATTTGAAGATCATTCACTCTTCCGAAATGGCGAAAAATGTCCACTTTTTCTACACTCTACCCGCTCTATCAGCAAACTTTATTTTCTGGTTTTTTACACACACTCCTATTTTTGGGGGAATTTCATGCATCATATTGAGGAAATTTCAGTTGCTCCAGAAATTAGACACTCAGAGATTTCCAACGAGCTATCATGAGCCTCGTTTCGACATTGGGAAGGCTACCAAAAGTTGCCGGCAAGTCAGGGGACCTTTTGCTGATGTAATTTTTGAGTATTTTTGTAAAATTTGAACCTTTAAAAACTGATTTTTCCTCATGTGCGTTTAGATATTTTTGCACATGAGAAGTTATGAAAAGTCAATTTCATTCCCTTTTTTAGCATTTTTTAGATATTTTATGAGATATTTTGCGCCTTGGGCTTTGCAAAGCCTCAAGGACAAGTTTAGATATTTTGAATAGGCCAATGAGAATGCAAATTGAACTAATAGGTTTTCCTCACTTGAGCTTATATATTCCAAAGGATTTCATTGTAAACAAGGCTGAACTTGATGATAGAAGCAATATATGGTCATACAAGCTTTGGAATCAATACTTGTCTCATGCTCTTGGATAGTCTCTTGGATGTTCTTGGATGATGAAAGAGGATTGTTGTTGGATTCCATGACTTGGTAGAATGCTATAGTGTCTCTTTCTTTGTTTTTTTTTCTAGTTTTCATTCATGAATCCATGTTGTTAGGGTCCCGTGATTTGGCTGATTGGCGAGCCAAATGACAATGTAACATCAAACCAAGCTTTGGAGTCTGAGGACCTAGCCTTCCTAGACTCAGAGAGGGCTCTCTCTATGTGTGTAAGGGATATCTGTGTGTTTGCTTATTGTGTTCTGATTTTAGGCTAGTTATGAAGTATGTTTTTGGTTTTGGTTTTTTAAGTTGTGAGGGATGAAACTGATCAAAGATATAAGATAGGTGATGGTTTGTTGTTGCTCAGTCGTAGTCTTCTTTCCTTCCTCAACTTCTCTTCGCAGCCCTTCAATAGTTCTGACCTTCTCAGCCACGGCGCCCTCCAGTTCTTCCACCTTTTGCTTGGCTGTCGTTGTTTGCTTCCCCAACACTTCTATCTCAGCCATAGCTGTGGATAGTTGTGCTGTTGCTGAACCTGTCCCACTTGATGTCTCGGCTGCATGACAACTGTGCGTGTCCCAGCGGGTCTGCAGCTCGGTAGCTCTGCTCTCCAGATCTTCCATTCTTCTGACCATTTTTTCTTTCTCCTCTCTCTCTCTGGAAAGCTTGGCCATCAGCTCGTTTTTCTCCTCCTCCACATGCACCAGTTCATCGGTCTGTATCGGATGTGAAGCCGGTATGCCAGACCGTTTCCTAGCCGCCGAAATGTCCTTCTCCAACTTGGCTATTAATGCCGCTTGCATTCCCTTCCCTCCGTCGTCTGAATTCTTAATCTGCTCTCTAAGGACGCGCACCTGATGTGCGTTAGCACGACAAGCACTCTGTTCTGCGGAAAAAGAGCTGTTCAGGTCGTCGAATTTCTGCTCTGTCTTCTTTAGTGCAAGGGTGATCTGCGAAATCTTATCCTTCATCATGTCGCAGATTGTCTGGAAAAGGTCATTCAGGTCCTGTACCGGAACCTTCTTCATGTCGACAACCAATTCAATCACCTTGTAGCTAGGGACGTCCGAATTCGGGTCCAGGATAGCCTTGGCCATAGAAAGCACCAGGTCTTTAGTGTCTGCATTAACCGAAGCAGAGATTCTGGTGTGATATTTCTCAACGAAACCTCCTAGTTCGGCCCTATACTTGTCTCGGACGGTTTTATTGGTCAGCTCTCTTTCTTTTGTCTTGGAAGGAGGAGGCTCGATGATGGCCTGAGTGACTTCAGTGAAGTCAGAGGAGGCGACACTATCTCTTAGAACCACTATCCCTGCCTTGCTCTTATCAAACTCTCCAAATTTCGTGAGGGGCTCCAGAATTATCCCTTCCCCGATGACCTCGGCTTCACTGGTCGCCACCTTTTGCCTCTTGGGTGGTGGCGCCCCGGAAGTACCAGCTTCCTGCTCATTGCCCCCTTTTTTCACCTCTTCTTCTTCTCCCATGGCAGACGAGTCCGTCTCCATCTGCGAAAACATAGGCCAGACCTCATAATTAGCCTTCCACTCCAGAAATGGCCTAGATTCATGAACGTAGGGCGCAGACCTGTTTCTCTTTCTTTTATTTGAGATAATTTCCCGTGGGTCATAAGCCCAACTCTCCCCTAATTTCAGATCCAAGTTCTGCAATATTTTCTCAACAATCGGGAGGGCATATCTAGAATTTACAACAAAGGGTCCAATATTGTCGGGAAGCTTCAGGATGTAGCCTTTCTTAGCGGGGACGAAATGAAGCTGGTCAGCCTTGAGGGCTTGCCGGATGTATTCAAGGGCGTAGACTCGTCGGACAGGAAAAGCTGGGAGCTGGTAGGGGGCTACTTCGGCTCCATAGACACGGATTTCAGTATACTCCTCTGAGAGAAACCAATCGCCGGTACACTGGTACTTCCCAGCCTGTAACCAGCGCTTCATCTCTGGGAAAACCCTAGGAGAAGGTACATCGTGAATGATGGTGTAAGCAATGGACATGAAGGTATTCACAAAACTGATGTAACCCTCCCCCTTAGGCAATTGACGAACGGAGAAATTCCAGTCGAAGACTGGCCTGGGCTGGGAATTTTCAGAATACGTCCGGTCCAGCCCCAAATGATTAAACTTGTCTGCATGCTGGAACAGGAAGAGGTAGAAAACCAACGAACAAAAACGAAACTTTCGGGCCTTGGCTAGCTCCCGAAATTGGGTCCGGATGGTAAAAGACAGGAAACCTGGAATATCCAGTGTAACCCCATTCTGAATCATAAGCCACAAGAATCGAATGCCTACCCAAGAAATGTCTTCAGGGGTCCCTACTCCCAGGAGGTCGGCAATGAGGGACAGGACTGGTCGGACCTCTTCATTAAACAGACTCAATGGGAAAGGTTCCACCGGAGGTAGGGCCGTCGCCCGATCAACGGTTATGGCAGCTATGAAGGCACGGCGGGCTTCCCTCGACAGTTTATTAAACTGTGCGAGCAAAGTTTCATCTTTGAAACTGAAGTAGGCATCACTGGAAGGGAAACGGAGAGCCTGCCTTATAATATCGGGAGAAAGGGAGAAGATTATGCTACCCTGAGGGGAAATGAAGGCATCACGATGTGAATCGTAGGAGTCTCTAAGCCAGACAATAAAATCGACATAGGAATGGACTTGGGGGGTAATGTAGTGATACAAGCCGGACGCGACAACTCGGAAACGATCAGCACTTTTACAGTGGCGGCCGAACAGTAGGGGCTTGATGTTCCGTATATCGAAAGGGTATTTTGGGTCACAGATACCCGCTTGCAAGTCACAAAGGGGCTCAAAACCAGGAGGATTTCTAGACTCATGGAGTTGGGGAGTTTCAGGTTCGTTCTTCTTGGGCGTCCCTCTCCCCATGGCAGTTATTCAACAATTCGGAAAAGAGAGAAAGGGAAAAACAATGAAACGAAACGGAAAATGGATTACCTGAGAAGAGGGTGACAATGCTTGGGAAAGCGACGAGGGGAACCGTGACAGTGACTTGGACAAACCCGGCGTTCTTCCCTACTTGGTATTCGCCGTAGAAAACTACCTGAAAATGATTTACCAGAGAGGAATACGAGAGTTTTTACCATTCGGGAGGACTGTTTAGGCTAAAAGGTGAAAATGTAAGAGAACAGAGGGCAAGAGTCGTAAGGACACTGACACTGAGACACGTGGCGCGTGGGGATTGGGTAATTCAGGATGTAGGTGGGCGCCTCGTGTCGGGTTAAAAGCTGGTACGGGCCTTAGTACCAGCCAGCCTAATGGACTTACCTTACCGTTGTTCCATATGCGCTATCCAATTCTTAACACGTAGGACTTCCCCTTTGCCGGACCAACACTTATCTTCCTCACCTGAGCGGGCCCACCTTAACTCCACCACGAGACAGAGTCCCACGGCCCAACCTTGTTATTCTATTTCTGCTGTGAAGTTTTACCCTGCCACGTGTCGCAGGTCCGCGGGGGTAAGGGCCTCGTCCCTTCCCCACGGCTTGACCCCCTCGGACTTACTATGTATGCCGTCATGTATAATCCGAGGCCTTTTCCCATATATGAGTTGACACATAACGCCGTATCTCCATTACCTTTGTGTTAGATGTTCATCATCGTCCCACCTTTCATCACTTAGTGCTATTTATCCATTGGTTTAAATATACGTGCGCTTCACCACCTTTTCCCTTTTCGGCCTGATTTGATTTAACACTTGCCACTTGATATACAACTTTACTGTGACCTGTTCGTCTTTAGGTACTTTCGTGGTTGTTACTAAGGGTTGAACAACATTGGCTCCACTTGGGGACGGCACGTTTGTCCTCGAACGTGTCGAGAACTACGCAGACCGCCTGTAGATCTTCTTTGGACAACACTTTTCAGTTTCTAGAGCTCTGCCCTGTACAGATCTTCATGACATATGCATAATCTATGATAAGCAAACGAAAAACAGCAACTAATATACAATATAGTACAGTCAGGCTTTTTCAGCCTTCTTCAAAATTGGAAATATGGTTTGAGAAATTGCCCGTTCACAGGGGCTTCCAGCAGATCCCCCTGTAAATTCTCCAGCTTAAATGTATTATTTCCTCCCTGCTCTGCAATATTGAAAGGACCGAACCAAAGGGGGTCGAACTTACCATGTTTGCCCTTGTCAGCTCTGCGTACATCCCACCTGAGCACTAAATCCCCCACCTGCAGCTTCCTGTCTTTTGTGTGCTGGTCAAACAATTCTTTCATCTTCTCCTGATAGTCCACCAGCTTCTGGTTCACCTGAATACGCGTTTCCTCCAGTTCAATCAATTGATTGATTCTTCTGGTCGTGCCATCAGCTTCTTCCTGAGTCTCCTGCATGAAACGAGCCACAGGTAGAGCCAACTGTATGGGGAATACAGCTGCTCATCCGTATACTAGTTCGTAAGGCGACTTCCCTGTTGCCCTTTTACTGGTTATCCTGTTTGCCCATAGAGCAAACTTCAGTTGAGAGTCCCAATTTCTCTGGTTCTCATTTATTGTCTTCTTCAGTGCTCTGACTAGCGTTTTGTTTGATGACTCGGCAAGACCATTGCCCTGGGGGTAGTAAGCTATGGAGTGACCCAGAGTGATGTTGTACTGTTGACAGAAATTCACCATCTTAGCAGATTTGAAAGCTTGAGCATTGTCTGTGACTATTCTGGCAGGACATCCAAACCTGGAGATGATGTTCTCCTCTAGGAATTTTATGACCACTGTGTCTGTGGCATTTCGTGCAGGAATGGCCTCCACCCATTTTGTGAAGTAATCTGTAGCAGTCAAAATCCATTTGTGCTGGCCACTGGAGGGTGGGTGGATCTCCCCTATGAAGTCAATACCCCATTGCTTGAAAGGCTCATCAACGTGCACAGGAATCAGGGGCAGGGCTGCTAGCTTCTGTTTTTCCGCAAACTTTTGGCACTTGTCACATGCTCTGACCCGAGTGAAGACATCTCCAAATAGTTTAGGCCAGTAGAAACCAGCCTTCAAAATTTTCTGAGCTGTGCTCCTCCAGCTATAATGCCCTCCACATATCCCTTCATGGAATTCGGTTATGATGTTCCCTACCTCCCCTTCGATGAGACATAAAAGCAGTATGCCTGACGGATCTCTCCAATATAAATGACCATTAGCTACAGCATACTTTTGAGATTTAAGCCTCAAGGCTCTGTATTTGGATTTATCACAGCTGGGTGGGCAGCTGAGGGTCAGGAGGTATTCAACAATTTCTTTGTACCAGAGGCTAGTGAGGTATTTCATCTGTATTTTTTGAGTAGCCATTTCCACTTCTGGCCTCTCTGTCTGTTCCTCAGATGCTTCATCTGCGATCATGGATAAGTGGATGCCCAGAGCTTGATGGTTCGATTCTGATAAAATCTTCGCTAGCCCCTGTCCTTTAATTAACTTGGTGGGCCTTATATCCAGGTCATATTCTTGTATCTTCGCAATCCACCTGCCCCTTCTGCCTTCACTGTCTCCCTGCACTAGGATGTCCTTAACTGCTGCTGCGGGTACAAAAGCAGTCACATGAGATTGTAAAATGTACATGCGGAAGGCCTTTAAGGACTTTACCAGGGCATAAGCTTGCTTCTCAAGTATGTTGTATTTCAGCTCTGCGTCATGAAGAACTTGACTAAAGAAAGCAATGGGTTGCTCATACCCATCCCCATTCTTCTGTAGTAGGACCCCCGCCACCGTGTGAGGTGATGCAAAAGAGAAAATCATGAAGGGTTCAGTGAAGACAGGCTTTGCTAATACTGGAGCTTCAGCAAATGCAGTCTTGATCCTGGCAAACGCCTGCCTTGGTTCTGGTGCCCATTTTACTTCATTGTCCTTCTTTAACATATCTGTGATGTGTCTAACTATTTCGGCATAATTGGGAATGAATCTTCTGAGAAAATTGATCCGTCCTAGGAATATCTGTACTTCTTTCTTGTTTCTGGGGAGAGAGATACCGTTTATAGCTTCCACCCTTTTAGGATCGATTTTGACCCCATCTTTAGTTACTATATGTCCTAGGAGTTTACCCTCTTCCAATGCAAAGAAAGATTTTTGAGGGTTAAGAGAGAGTCCATACCTCCTGCATTTCTCAAAAGTCTTCTGCAAATGCTGAACATGCTCGACATCATCCTTTGAAAAGACCGTTATATCGTCTAGGTATACCACCAGAAACTTATCCTGTTCTCCCACAAAATTTATGTCCATCGCCCTCTGAAACGTAGCCCCTGCATTGATCAGTCCGAATGGCATCCTGGCATACATAAATGTTCCCCAGGGCGTGGTGAAAGCTGTCTTTTCCTGGTCTTCTGGGAATACGGCCACTTGATTATATCCCGAGAACCCATCCATCATGGACATTCTAGAGGCCCCTACCACCTTTTGCAGAATATGATCCATCTTTGGTAGTGGATAGTTGTCTTTTAGGGATTCCCTGTTCAGGTTTCTGAAATCCACACACAACCTGATTTCACCGTTCTTCTTGCGTACTGGGACTAAATTAGCCACCCATTCAGAATACCTTAATGGCACTATAATTTTAGCCTTCAGTAACTTTTTTATTTCTTGCTCGATCGATGGTAACAACAGGGGGTTAATTTGCCGGAGCTTTTGCTTGTGGGGTTTTGCATCAGCTTTCAATGGAATTTTGTGCTGCATCACGCTGACATCAAAGGTCTTCAAATCTTGATACGACCAGGCAAATACGTCTTTGTAGGTTTGAAACAGCTTTTGGTACAATGGTTTATATTCATCTGGGACTTTCTTCGACAGCTTCACAATCTTTGGATCTTCTTTCGTGCCCAGATTGAGATCTTCAACCTGGTCCTTAGTCACCATTTTGTTTGGCTGTAATGGGACATCATCCTTATTGAACAGCCTCTCCAAGGGTACCAGCCCTCGGGGAATGACATTTCCCTTTAGCTGTAGGAATCTATGACCGGCTATCTTCTCTTCTAGCTTGTCCCCTGGGATGTCTTCGACTTCTTCCTCTTCGCAATTGTCGATCTCCGAGTTTGAAAACTCCCCTACAGTCTCCAAAAACCTCTTCACCTGCTCCTCATCTTCGAAGACCTGCCAGTGCTTGACATTATCAGGAATTGAAGGCCGGTATCTTACCTCAATTTCGTATCTCAGAAGAGGGTTCTGAGGTGGGCGGAATGTACTAGCAGCTACAGCCAAGGAGTTTGCCATTCTGTTGTGTTCCCTGGGCATAAACTGAATGTTAAATGCTAGAAAAGAATTTTCCACAAGATCCCAAACTTCGTTTCTGTAGGCCTTTAGCCTCGGATGCTTCGCTTGACACTGATTTCTCACTTGCCTCACCACCAACTCTGAGTCTCCCATCACCTTTAGACCCTGGATCTTCATGCTTCTTGCTGTTTGTAACCCCAATATGAGTGCCTCATATTCGGCCACATTATTCGTGGCCTCATATTCTAATTTGAAGGAGAGGGGGACCCATCGACCCATGGGTGAAATAAGCAACACTCCAGCCCCGTTTCCTTCTCTGGAATTTGCTCCATCAAAGTGGAGTGTCCAAATGTCCGATTCGTGGTCCTGTACTGATAGATCGGTCTTCAATTGGCAGAAGGAGGGCTCGTGGGCATAATCCTGATCTTCCTCCAACATTAGACAGGAAAAATCTCCATCTCTACTGTAAACTGGGGAGTTCACTGAATCTCCTGCTTTGGTGACTGTCTTGACAAACCTAGTTTCTCGGTACAATCTCCTTTCTTGACCGCCAAAGACGGGGATGGTGGCGTATGACAGATCCAGCTTGATTGACCCTCCAATTCTGGTCCCCCAAGACCTAGACAACAGCATGCCGAAGCGAGCTGGGATGTCAGCCACTACGATATCCATTACCACACTCTTGGCAGGAATCTGAGCCAAGGTGACTGCTAGGTCCTTGATCATGCCCAAGCACTTCACTCTTTTGGAGTCAAAGGAGTAGAGATCTTTATATGGGCGAGTGATTTGGAGACCCAATTGCTCCATGACAGACAGGGGCATCAAATTGTGGGATGCCCCTGAATCCAACATACAGTTATGTAATAGTAAATCATGGATTACTAGGGATACATAGAAAGGGGGAGTGGAGGGGTCCAGTTCCTCAACATGGGGGCCAAACACTACCATAGGCCTTTCTTCTTGTAAATTAAGACTGTCCGGAATGTGTGGGACTTCAGGAGCTGAAATGAAAGAGGAGACTTGTGACTGATATGCAGGCTGCTTCAATAATTCAAACAGAGGGACAGGGATTTTAACTTTTTCAAGTTCTTTTTGCAAACTGAAGGCAAACAAGGGCTTTTCTATTTGGACTTCCTTTTCTTTGGACTCTTTGTTTGGCATGGCAGACTTAACTTCTTTAACAGGAGTTTTATTTACAGGAGACACAGCTACTTGAGAGGAGGAAGGCATGTGACTATCATCTTGCAAAGGTTGGTAAAGGGGCTTCTTACCTCTATCAGAAGATTCTTGGGTATTGGCTTCTTTCTGTGCAGGTGCTGGTCGCTGGGGCGCATCTTCCTCTTCATCTTGAGTGCGGGTCCTTTTCCTGGAGGACCTGAGGTCATATTTCCTGTTGAACTGAGCTTGCATGAAATCAACAAACTGTTTGCAGTAGTCATCGATTTCTGGCTCTTCGGCATCCTCATTATCCTTCGCTTCTGAGTGAGGTTGCAATGCATCCTCCTCAATTTCTTGGACAGGGCACTCTATGTCATCGCTGTCTGAGAAAACCAGGCATGTTTCATCTTGCTCATAAGAGGAGTCTTCAGGGGAAGCCTCCATTTGTCCTTCCAAGTACAAAGGGTGCGGTACTTGGTCTTGTGACTCCTTCTGCCCCCTCTGCAGTATCTGCAAGGGAGGTTTCCTGTATTGAGGGTTGAACCCTCTGTTTGGAGCATTCTAAAAGTTCTTTGGTGGAGAACTTTTGGCTTCCATCTCTAGCTTGACCAACTTGCTAGAGAGGTTCTTGATCATTTTATTCATCTCTTCGATCTTATCACTTGCTGAGTCTCTGTCCTGACTTGAAGTGGACACTTCTTCCTTGCTTCTTCTTCTTGTATCATGTTCTTGCTTTACTTTGGTCTTACCAGTCGAGACAAAGTTTGCTTCTATTTCCAATGCATCAGTCTGTGCCTCATCAAGAGTGGCTGGCTTTCTCTCCCTTAGTGAGAATCCAAACTCGGAATCAAATGCTGCTACAAAAACGACCTTGGCAGTGGTCTGATGGGGCTTCATCTCAGCTGGGAGGCTGTAATACAATTTGTTAAATCTTCTGATGAATTCTGATACCCCTTCATTGTGTTTCTTTTTAAGGGTGTTGAACTCAGTTAAGGTATCCCCATGATCTTTCCTATCTCCCCACTTTTTCACGAAAGCTTCTTCCATAGCCTCCCAGGTGTTGATGGAATTAGCTGCAAGAGACTTAAACCACTTTCTAGCCTCTCCATCAAGGGACTGCATGAACAATCTCAGAACCACATCCAAATGTTCCACATTAAAGTTCTCTGCGAAAGAGCAGAAGATTTCAACATGCTTGTGAGCATCAACACCGTTCTCCCCATTGAATCTGGGTAGAATCTTCAAATAGTCCTGTGGCATATCATTTAACACTGCAGGAAGCTGTAAAGGGGCATACCTGTTTTGTAAAAAGCCAGGTACATTCGCCATCGGGGGAGGCGGAGGTAGGATGAGAGCTTGAGCAGCGCGAGGTGGAGGAGGTGTTGTGAGTTGAGTATGAATAATGATGGGAATATAGTGGACAACAGCTTGAGGACTTGATGAGAAGGTAGGGCTGTCACCGGCAGACACTTCAGTGATCTCTTTGACCTCTTCAACTTCAGGGGTAGGATGAAAAGAATAATGTGGAGTATAACTAGACTCAGCTTCGTCTTTGATACGGGTACCTTCTCGGTAAGGGATATCAGAGTAATAACCAGTATCTCTTATAATAGGGTTAGAGCTTTGTATTTGGGCGACCTGAGAAGAGGAGGACTGAAGATATGGAAAGTTTTCGAGGGAAAACTCGGGAATATCGGTATGAACTGGTGGTCTTTCTCTCCAGCCTCTTCTGTGAAGGATTCGCTCTGGGTCAGACACAAAAGGTGTCTTTGACTGTGCTGTATCTGACCTTAGGTGTGGCTTTCGGGGAGCCAGGACTGCAAATAGGTTTATCTGAAATATAAATGTGGAGTCGCCAAGGTGAGGTATGCACAACTCACAACTCTTCGTGCTCACCTAACTGAAGAGTGGACAGGATTTGTCGAGGCCCAGGGACTTAAATCTCTTCAACTTAGATCCCCGACAACGACGCCAAAAAGATGTTGTAACTCCTAGAGACAGCCTAGAGTTGTTATAGACCAGTGCCTAGGACATCTTATGAGGTGTAGAGAGCAGGATATTTAAGACAACGTTTCATCCCTTAACATGACAGAGCTCTTACACTACTTCCTTTGAAACAGCGAATAAACTACAATGGAACCAGAACTTCGGACAGTTGGAGGCATTTTAAGTAACGCTGAATGAATGAAATGCTAATATTCAGATACTACCGCGTCAGACAATTGTAAGACAGATCAACATAATCAGGGCCAGATTCACGACATATGGCAGAGAAAGTAAGTATAAACAATAGCGGAGCTGTATAGCGAGAAGGAGGTATCGGCTGTCACATAGATGATACTAAGGAGAACTTCATGGCACACAAATGGGCTTAAATATCTAAGAATCCACGCATACCAAGAGCTCCCGTCAATAACATTTCAATACAACCAACATAGTAGAAATACGAGTGAAATGCATGTAGAACAATATATTACTCCTGAGCCATTTAAAGTGTCAAGCTACTACTGATACAAGTATCAACACGATAAGTTCATATCAAAAGACAAAAGACACTCGCATTCAGGGATGTAATACAAGAGAGATGAGCATAGATGAAACTAACAATAGAGAAACACACACACTACCATACAACCGTGTCCAGAATCCTTATCACGGTGAAGCTTCTTATTATTGAGACCCGATGGGCTCTTCCGGGCAGTATCCAAATTTTTCACAGAGCATACACACAGGAAATTCTTATACAATCAATTTTCTGAAGAAGTGGAACCTTGTTTCATTCTTTTTCCTGTATTATATAGCATTCCATCTGCCTTTCAGCGAGAAGATATTTTCTGAAAATATCTTTCTCGCGTGATCAAAATTGTTAACAGTCATTGTCAAAAACACAAAATGGCATGATGGAGAAAACAACTCTTCCATCATGCGCAACAGGCCCCGGGCCAAACATAAAACCAAAATGTAGATCATTGTTCAAGGTAAAAGTAAAAATGCAAGAGTGGGAGGAAAAACCACCCACTCGGAAATTTAAAAAAGCATAACTGAATGAAAGTAAAGGCCGTTTAGGCCATGTCATGAATGAAACATGAGGTGTCATGAATGCTGTTGGGTCGAGGCTGTAGTAGATGCTGGAGGAGGTACATCGGTGGAGGGACTGGCATGCTGAGTCAGGAACTGTGTTAACCTCCGCTGGCTTTCTGGATTTGGTTCTGACATCTCTGAGAGTCTCTCCACCCTGGTAAATGCCTCGCCAAAGGTGTGAATGTTTGCATGGGTGGGGAGACGATACCGGATCATATGGAGGAGACTAAACTCCTTCTGTAGGACCGTGATGATGGTAGTAGCCTTAAGCTGAGTTCCTTTGCCCGTCTGAAGATCGGACCGATCCCGTTCTGCCTCTAGAAGTGCTGTATATCGATCGGGGTGCATGAGTACGACCGGAGCGTTTGGTTCCCAACATGAAGGGAGGCCAGCAATGATGATTTCGTTCCACACCTTGTTGAACTGTTCCACAATGTCTGCGACCTGCTGGAGAGCCTTTGAAGCTGCCAATCGAGCCTCCTCTTTCTCTATAATTTTCCGACATTCATTGATTTCCATAAACCTGCTGGGAATGTCATGTTTTACCACGTCATTTGCTCTTAGTGTATAGAGAAAAGATATATAAATTCTGGCATGTCGAGCTCTAGTTGGCAGATTATCCCCGGCCTCCTGCAACCTCCTATTAAGGTATGGAAGGGTAGATTTGAGTTCCTCTATCATCGTTAGGAACTCCCACTTTTCAGTCACGGCCACGATTATATCCGACCAGATTAGGCTTCTGGCCTCGGCCAGGGTGATATTTCCCTTCACCTTACTCTTCAGCTCGGTGATGGTTTGTTGTTGCTCAGTCGTAGTCTTCTTTCCTTCCTCAACTTCTCTTCGCAGCCCTTCAATAGTTCTGACCTTCTC
>JAXQQM020081554.1:0-19070 GCA_034641835.2 Pinus albicaulis
GTCGGCCTAAATATCTAGGACATGTGGCACTCCATGATAAAGACACATGGTGTGTGGATTTGAGTTTTTCAGGTGGTCAAGTGGGCCGAAAATAGGTGAAATGTGGCACCACTCATAGATTGACATGTGCCAATTGGTACAAGTGGTAGACAATTGGCATGCTCAAACAACGAGGTGATGCAGGAATGACATGAGGGAGAAAATATTAGAAAAGCCCCAAATATGGAGAACTAAAGCTCATCACCAACCTGAGATTGACAACTTTACATGATGTAACCTATGAAATCGTAAATTGAGAAATCATAGTAACAATAAAGTAACCTATGTAACAATAAAGTCGGATTCATCCTGGGAGTGGTAATGGGAGAAATCATAGTGAACAACAGGAAACATGCAGAGTTGCTTACAATCAAATAGATGAAAAAATACATACAAAAAACCTAGATAATAATCATGAACAAGATTAATATTGAATTATGAACTATAAATGAACTTACAAAATGTGACATTATGAACCTGGTCAAGCGCACAAGAAAAAATATCCTGGACATGACCCTGGTTGACAAGTTGTATAGCTCATGATGCAAGAGGATTTGTACCTGCACTGCCAATTCAATCAAAATCCATCTTTATCTATACAATAAATACAAGTAATTGATGTAGTATTTTTTACTCTAAGATGCATTCTTATGATAATGTTAGAACATATGTTGAAAATGTCAAAACATACCTGAATAATCTCATCTTCGTTTCAAGAACAATTTATTGGAGTCGCATGAACTTGGAACAAACCTCCCACGATCTGAAAGAGTATCAACTAAGTCAACATTGACTTTTTTGTTTCTACGCTGGATCGAGGGAGGTTTGCTCCAAGATTGAATCGCTCCAATAAATTATTCTCTACTAAACAGGGCCAACCACATGAAGGTGGAAGCTCTTATGGCCCCCCCCTCACATCACTCTCAATTCCTCAATACCCAATCTATATTTCATTTTTTACTTTCATGAGCATAAAAAAAAAATATTAAATAACTAATAAAAAAACAATTCAACAAAAAGTATGCAAGGAAACATTGAAATTAATGCTTGACATAAAAATATTATGATAAATGAGTTTTTTATATAACGCAAAAAACGTTCCAAGTATGGTAACGTTTGTTTTATAATAATACAATATTTTACCTTATCAAATTTTCTTTTTCTTCTTCCTATTTCTAAAGCTCCTAATTACATCATCAATATCATCGTGCTTTGCTCCTATTTCGTGCCTTTCGACCCGCACTGCTGACCTAGTTGCGTAGTCGCGATGTCTGGTCTCATCCAGTGACGGGGCATCGCCTACAAAAATAGATAATATTAAATTTCAATTGTCAGTTTTTAAATATCATTGAACTAGTTCGGTAATATTAATAAAAAAAATTGCAATGAGATTATTTACCTGGTGCACTGGTTGTCGTCGTTGGGACTGTTGCCCTGTCTTCCTCTCTGGTGGTAAGATCCTCAAGGGAAACATTCTCTGTCATTTAAATAAAAAATGTTATAAGGACAACCATCAAGGTATAATTAGAAAAAATTATAAGTGGAAATTAATTACCGTCACGGCCCTCACTGATAGTAGCATTTTCGGCTTGGTCCCCACTACAATGATCAGGTTGCACGTGAGGATCATCTACATCTGGCTCTAAAACTGGGTTATTTGCCTCATCGATAGTGCTTCACTGCTGATTTAAAAAAATTTGTTAGACATTAAATTTACGGAAAAAAACAAACATATTGAAAGGTTAATGTTTTACCTTATCAAACATTCTGGATCTTGGGACCTGCCCCAAGCTTCTGCGACGTTCAACTACGGCTTGATAGCCGAAAT
This sequence comes from Pinus albicaulis, assembly GCA_034641835.2. Lineage (NCBI taxonomy): Eukaryota > Viridiplantae > Streptophyta > Pinopsida > Pinales > Pinaceae > Pinus > Pinus albicaulis. Next base: position 1,868 of record JAXQQM020081554.1, read on the forward strand.
GGAAAGCGATATTTTTATCTTCCTCTGTAGTTTCTGTTCCGAAGTCATCACCCTACATTACATATGATTGTGTATTTTTAATCATATTTGATAGGATTACAAAAACGTTGGAAAGCGATACAATTAATTATAAGATGTTTAGCTACTTAATTACAATTCTTGCAGCTAATTTCAAGTAGCCACCCTGGCCGAGCTTGTGATGGCCCTTTTTCTCTATCCTAGCTTTGGTTGCCTTTGAGGTGTCAGGCAACCTAGCATCAAAAGATTGAAGTCAGATATGGCGTAGCACACTTTTATTTTAGACATAAAGAAAATTAAAGCTATTGAATTAAAGTTGTAATTTACCTTGCGGGTCCAGTTGGCATTTTTCCTTCTTTCTTTGCCCTTTTCTCTTTTTCGTCATGGATGAGTGCTCTCCACTCACTCTCTGGAACTGTGAGAGGACGCTCGTATCTAGGGTTAAATTGAAATTGCGTCCTATAGGTGTCCCTGGTATATTTCAAATATTTTCCAGCTACCCGAGCCACCGTTGTTATGTCAAATGTGCTGACCCCAAAAAGGGCTTCTAGATAATCTAGAAGTTCTTTTTTCAGGTTGGAATTCTGGGAATTCCACCCTGTGCGTATGGTTGGGCTAAAAATTACCAACGCATGGCTCTCCAAAAACCTGTAGAACTCATTGTTTCCTACATAGAAAAAAGAAGAAGATATTATCATTAATTTAAAAATAAAAATCATGATAAATATGTTTTAGATAAAGTACATGAAATAGTTAAAATATTAAAATTTACCTGGGAGTTGTACGTGCTTTATAGGGACACCTTCATCATTCACCAACAACGTGCCATTAATGGTCCCTATGGAGCTGACACGTGTAGCTCTAGGAAACGCAATAATGTAGTTGGCCATATCAGCCTCATCACTGCCAACACGTTCAGCGGTTGGCTGGGTGTTTGCTTGGGCAGGGTGTGTTTCTTGGCTGGCACCTAAAGGAGTAGAAGGTGTACGAGAGGGTTACTGGGCAATCTCTTTCCCTTGTGTCCCACTACCACCAACACTGGGTTCAGCAAGTGCCAGATAACGCTACATACAAAAGAATTTTTTGTTAGTTTAGTCAATGTAAAAATTAAAAATCAAACTATCACAATTCATCTCATGCAGAACAAAAAAAATATCCTTTTGACTTTTTATTATTACCTGATATGTTTATAGCTGGCTCATAAGTTGTTTTATCCTCTCTTCTGTTTTAGGTGTTTGAGGTGCGTCTATCAAAGTATTAAATTCTGACCTTACATCTCATGCCTTTTTTCGCAACAAGAGCGCTGGAGATAGGGATGAATAAAGTTCTTCCTCATAGAGGGAATCATCAGGCGTACCATGGCTAGGTCTGCATATTTGAAAAAAATTAATATTATGTCAATTATGTAAATAACTAAAATACCTGAAGATAGAGAAATGCTGGCACTTTACATGTTCTTCTGCTGGCCTCTTTCCACGATCATCCCGTCTCGGGGTTGTTCCTGTACTGCCCTGATCAGTCTGCCACATTGCAATAAAATTATAAATGTAAAAACTTGAAAACAATATATAACTTGAAAACACAAAATGAAAACTGAAATAATTTCTAATAAGACACCAGAAGATAGAGTTAGAGTTTCAAATATGCCTTTCATTGAATTCAGTCCTGGAAACATGTCATTGCACATTAAGGCACCCAAACAAGAGACGAGTTGACAATGAAGACCTTATTGAATATATTTTTGGAGCAACTTCTAGTAAACTTGTTGTGAAGACCTTGAGGACATTTTTGGAGCAACATTGTTGAAGTTGATGGTATAGCATTGTTGGAGATGATCTTGAAGGGCCTTGAAGTGAAGCTTTTGGAGCAACTATTGAAAAATCCTTAGAGCATTTAAGTAAGGCACTTTATATCTTCCATCACATTTTTCCTTTCAATATCCTTTAAACGATTTTGTTGATATTTAATGTTTGAAATCACGTTATAATTCCTTGATTATATGTGTTTGGGGACTTTCCCTTTGAAATTACCCAAAAATACCCCGGCAATTTTATCTTCAGGATGCATGTCTGACCCTATTGTTCAATATTTTGATTGATAGTAGTAAACATAGAGAGTTAGGGGGCTCTTGACTTGGTTTGGTTGGGCCATTAGTTCCCTAACATCTACTAGGGAGAACCCCCCTTGAGTTGGAGGAGAGCTAGCCCGAAGTGAAAAGAGGTTGGTGAGGTGACAATGGGGCTATTGAATTACACATGGTATCACACTTTAGCTTTAGGACTTTATCTTGAGAAGTCCGAGAATTTTCTATATCAATTCTCAAATTGTTTACAACACTATTGTTAAGAACTAATAAGAAGTGATGTTGAGGGGTTTTTGGGTATAAGAAACAATACCATTTAAAAACTATGGTTCTCAGTCCTCGGCATTCCTTCACCTAGGCCTAGGGGCACACAAGAATAATTTCACACTAAACATTGCAAACTTAAAAGTAACTTAACAGATCCATAAAGTAATAATAATCATAATTCCTAATTTCCTATTGTACGATATAATGCAAATTATTCAAACATGAACCAATGAAGACATACAATGTCTGAATTTCAAGATTGATGAAACAATACAAGAAGTTAGAAACTACAACTTTGATTCAATACTCTGTGTCCTAACTCCAGGAAGGAATCTAGTTTGTAGTACAGAACATGCATCGTGTATTATCAATTCTTAATTGACAACAACTAAAGGTCATCTACCTCATCAATTCCTTCCCATTTTGTGTTTTTCTGTTATATTCCTTACAAAAGTGTCAAATTTCTCTCAAAGTAAGCAACCATTGAATAAAATAAAAAATAGTTGAGATATGATTGAGAAATAGTCATTTATTTCTTGAAAGGATCTTCACAATTTCTTTGGTTTTTTTTCATCTCAAGAAACAAGAAATGACCTAAGAAACTATCGTGATGTAATATAAGAAACAACACAGTGCAATGGCCATTTTCAAAGCCAAATGATGTCCATTGAGGACATGGCCTTTATTTGGTTCCTATTTCATAGGAGTTTCCGGTAGAAATGGAACTTTGTTGTACCATTTCCAATAGTAAAAAGGGAAAACCTTCTTTTTCCATGGGAAATAATTTACCTTTCCTTTTTCAAGATAATCTAAATCACAAAAAATATGAACTATACTGCACACATTCTTGGATAATGTGAAAGTGGAAAAGGAATACCCTACACAAGTGATGCACACATGTACATTTGAACACTAATAGATTTTTGTAGTTGAAATGCAATGCTTGTTTTCATTTAAATGTAGGGTTTTTAAAGCAGGGAGAAATAATGTCTACCAATTTAATAAGCGTTTCTTTGGGAAAAATTTAAATCTTGTATTGGGTGATGAAGATAATAGAGGGTATTGAATCTTGATTCTTGACATTGTGTTTAACTTGAATAACTCAAATGATTATAAATATCCGTGGATGAGTTCTTTTTTTCAAGTATGTCACTCAAAACTCTTATGTCAAAGCATTGTATGATGGCTAGCATTTTCTTGTTTCCCTTTCTTCAGTTCAATGTTAAAAGTATATTAATATATTGGAGCACGAATGATAACTACAATTGTTTGCTCTGTAGTATATCCAACCCCAAGATTATGAAAAGTTTTCTCAAGTGGAGCTATTGGTTATTGATGAAGCAGCTGCAATTCCATTGCCTGTTGTAAAGGCTCTGCTCGGGCCATATTTAGTGTTTTTGTGCTCTACTGTAAATGGGTAATAATTATAAATGAGCCAACCACAATCACATATTTTGTAACCATTCGGTTTCCATGGATAGTGATGATGATATTAACCCTATATATTAGTGACCTATATCTATATGAGAATGATCTCAACATTGACCTCGATATGGTTGTATGGATGTGAACTTTGGTATGTCATTAGAAAATCCCCAAATATCAGAAAATCCCCAAATCTAGAGAACTAAAGCTCATCACTTTCGATCTGGAGTACTACCCTTGTGATAAAGTTGATGGCTTTCGATCTCCCATTCTCTACCACTTTGCACTTCACCTTCAATATAGACTGCATCAAGGGTACCAAGCATCAAAAGTTGAGATGGATGAGTTTGTTTAACCAAAATCCGTAGCCAAAAACATGAACTCAGGACAATTCATGCAAGCACAAACACATCTTACACATCCTCTTTGAAACTCATCCGAAAGAACATTGGAAGACATCTAGAGAGAACCCTACAGCCTAACACAATCCAATGGAATTGACCAAAAAAACCCAAATAGAGTCAAGCCTACTATAGGAGGAAGGGCCTGCAATAAGAACTTACCATTTTGCAAGAGCTGAGGGCGAATGTTGTTCTGCAAGAGCTGAGGGCGAATTCTGAGGGCGAATTTTGTTCTGCAAGAGCTGAGGGCGAACGCTGAGGGCGAATGCAGGGAGAATGTTGTTCTGCAAGAGCTCAGGGCGAATGTTGAGGGCGAATGTTGTTCTGCAAGAGCTGAGGGTGAATGTTGTTCTGCAAGAGCTGAGGGCGAATGCTGAGGGCGAATGCTGTTCCACAAGAGCTGAGGGCGAATGCTGTTCTCCAAGAGCTGAGGGCGAATGTTGTTCTGCAAGAGCTAAGGGCGAATGCTATTCTGCAAGAGCTGAGGGCGAATGTTGTTCTGCAAGAGCTGAGGGCGAATGCTGAGGGCAAATGCTGTTCTGCAAGAGCTGAGGGCGAATGCTGTTCTGCAAGAGCTGAGGGCGAATGCTGAGGTCAAATATTGTTCTGCAAGAGCTAAGGGCGAATGTTGTTCTGCAAGAGCGGAGGGCGAATGCTCACGTGATAGTAGACGTTAATGTAGTTTTTAATAAAATCATTTTTATGTAGCGCACATATAAGTTTCGTATTTTTATGTAGCGTGCATATAAGTGTCGTTATACCGACGGCAGACAAAGCGTCGCTATTGCGACGGATGCCTCCAAACGTCGCAATTGCGACACTTAGACATTGTGTCGCGGTTGTGACATTTGGAGGTAGCCGTCACAATAGCGACGCTTTGGGGCATAGTGTCGCAATTGCGACGTCTTCCTCCAAACGTCGCAATTGCGACACTTTGTCTAAGTGTCGGTATTGCGACACTTTTCTCTAAACGTCGGTATAGCGACGGTTTCGGGCGGGATTGAAAAATTTTGGGGAAATTTCCGACATTTGGTCAAAAGCGTCGGAACCAAGTGTCGGAATTTCCCCCAAATGTACTAGTGTCCCCAAAATTTGGATCTTTTCCCATGAAAAAATGGTACGATGACGAATGTAAGACTCTACATCGATAACTTCTATATTCTCTCACCCACTCTCTACCCCTACCTCAAATCTTCTTATCGTCATCTCCTCCGTCACAAGAAACTACTATTTTCCTCTCATAGAAGACAAGAACTTTATGCTCTCCTTTCCCAATCCCCTAAACAATTTTGGCATACCATCCTTCCCTGACGCTCCCCTCTTCCATCTGACCTCGACCCTTGATCCATTTTCTCTCACACTTCCAACATTTATTATATTTCAGCGAAAGCCCAAATCCATGTTATCTCCCCACCCTCTTCCTGTTACCTATTATCAGACAAATATATTAGAGAGGTCGTTTGGGTGATGAAAAACAACAAAGCAGCTGATGAGGAAGGCTACCAAGCAGATTTATTTAAGCACGGTTTCCATGTTTTGGTTAGCTACTTTTCTGCTCTCTTCAACCATGTAGTCCGTCAAGGCTTTCCACTAGCATGGTCACACTGCATCATCCATCCAATACATAAATTAGGCTCCGTCTCAAATCCCAATAACTATAGAATGATCATGGTGGGCTACATGTTCTCGAAGTTATATGCTACTATTCTACATAGGAAGCTCTCTAGTGGCCTTAACTAGAGACAAATCAGAGCTAGGGGACACGCAGGTTTTTTACAAACTCATCAGACCATTGACCACATCTTCACCCTTCGCGCTATGATTGAGGAGGAATGACACAGCTCTTCGAAAGTATATTGTTATTTCGTAGATTTTTGGAAATATTTTGACTGTGTTCCGAGGGAATCCTTACTCCATAAACTCAGAGCCTATTGGCATCTCAATGACCCTATTTACATCTATTACATGCCTATATGAGTCCATCCTTGGTCGTCTTTGCATGGCTCATGGGATGTTTGATTTTATCAAAAGCACTATTGGGGTTAAACAGGGTTGTCCACTGTCCCCTACCCTATTTGGGTTCTATATTGATGATTTTGAGGCATTTATACATGAGAATATCCAAGAGATTGATGGATTCCTTCTTCACCAGGTTTTGATATCTATCTTACTCTTTGTTGATGACATGGTCCTCCTCTCCTTATCTCCAGAAGGAATGCAGAGGCAACTGAATGCCTTAGCTCAATTTTGCGATCTTTGAAAATTAACGGTCAACCTGGGTAAAACCAAGGTTATGATCTTCAATGAGGTGAAGAAAACTTTGGACATTCACTTCTTATTCATAGGGGAGGAGGTTGAGATCACTAGCACGTATACTTTCCTTGGGGTGCAATTCTCAGGTCCCCGCTTCAATTTTCAACCAACGCTTCTGTTTGCAACCAACGCTTTAGCCTCATATTAAAAAAGGATATGGATCCTTATCCCTTCTTGAGAGACAGTGCTTTTGACATCACTTCCAAGACATCTCGTCCAAGATGAGCCTCATGGACACCTTGGTCTGTCCCACTATTGTATATGCCTTAGAGATTTGGGGACTGTATTTACTTCAGTCAGATTGGGCTTTAGCTGAGAGAGTCCAGAATCTTCTTCTCCATCACATCATTAGATGTAAACAAACAGTACCTCAGCACATCATCCTTGTAGATTTTGGAGCTCAAACCTTTCGTCTTGAGACGATCTTCAGTTTTGTCTCATTCTTGCATCGTTTCTGAGGCTTTGCAGAGTCGATACAGGGTAGGGATTGATATCCTTACTTGGCATATTTATCTTCTGAGACTATTTCTCATTCTACTCCATCGAGTCAAGTTAGATGTTGATTTACAAAAGTTTCAGATCTCTTAGAATCAATGAGAATTCAGTTGGATTGTCTCCTTCCTTTCTGATATTCCATAGATGCTCCTGGTCACCTTTTACCTACTAGACAGGAGATGAACAAGATCATCAGGGAGGACATCTACAGGCATTTCCTCCAAGTCACCTGGGTCAATCCTCTGGGAGGGTTGTGCCCAAAGATGGCCTTTTATGCTGAGCACTTCTTGGAGTTCAGAGATGAGCTCATTGATCAACCCTAGTACACGTTTCACGATTGGATGCATGATCTTCGCTTACCTCTAGGCCAGTTCAGAGTAGGCTCTCATAGAATTCAAGTAGATACAGACCACCAGATTGATAGACCAGACAAAATATGCTAGGTATTTCAGTTACGGGATGTGGAGACCGAGGTGAACTTCATGTTGGATTCCCTGTCTACTACGAGATCAGAGGAAGGTTCCATTGCTTGTTCAGAGATTCTCATACCCTTGCCAACTTCTTCAGGTATCCCGATCAGATATTTTTGGCCCTATATATGCAGGATTCCCTTAGGTTTCGAGCACATATTATTCAGCCTCCCATCAGATCAGACCCCACACAGAGGATCACGGCATTTTTGAGGGTACTACCTTCAGCCAGGGGCACCAAGAGATGGATTGATACAAGTTCATATCCATGCTCTAGATAAGTGAGGATCCATGGAACTTCACCCCACCATATGAGATTTCAGCAACAAATCCATCTCAAATCCATTCCTGGGAGACAAACTAGGTCCTTCAGACCTCAACAATGCGCGAAATCCCCTACGCGACGTTCTAGCAGACAACCCGCACTTTCCACCGGCCCTTCATCAAGCCAATAGAATTTGTGGAGTTTCTTCAGTTTTCATCTAGCCTCATATGTCAGGATAGACGGGTTTGATCCTTAGACCCATCATTTCCTAGATCTTCTCCATCAGGGCATTCTGTACATTGTATTTTTATGTTCCTGCATTGTACCTTTTATATTCATGCATTGTATTTTTATAGGATATTGTTTGGTTCTCCCACATTGTATGGACATCATTGTACTCAACGGTCTCTTTGACCTACTTTGTGGTCATTAGTTGGACATAAGTATAATTATCTTATCTTATCTTTTCTCCTTGATGGTGTTCTATCATGGAATGTAAATGGACGCCAGCTAGACACTTCTTCACTCCAATATTATCTTCTTCTCTATATTCCTCTCTATGGTTCTCAATGTTTCTTGGCCATAATATTTAGTGTTGTGATGAATTTGGGACCATAACTGATTATATAAACTGCTTTTTTAATGAAAAAAGTTTGTTTTTTCCTTGTGAAAAAAAAATAGTCATGTTAGATGTTTTTAAGTTATTTTTTTTAATATCATTGTGTATTTATTTATCCCCATTCTCTTTTATTAATATAAGAACCATATCGCTCTATTTCTTCCCATACTCTTTGATTAATCTAATAATACCACTTAGAATCATTTTTCATGTTGTCTTTAATTAATCTAAGAACAAGATCGCTCATTTCCTTCCCATTCTCTTTGATCAGTCTAAGAATCAGACTTATAATATTCTTTCATATTTTTTAGGTGGGACGTGCCTTTTTTAAAACTTTATTAAGAGCGAAGGCCAAGTATACAATGCCACTATTGAGAATACACCTGGAACATGCACCAACTAGCAAATTTGTTAGAAGGTCTTATCTGTTTAAACTCCCAATTGAGCTTCTTCCAAAAATATTCTACAGGAAGGAGGAATCGCAGATACAAATCAATGACTCCTTGAGATACATAATAAACTACTTTGAAGGGTAAATAAGCTACAATACATAAGACACGACCCATGGAACAATTTTTATGGAAATTTATGATGTGATTCAATGTCTTATACCCCTGCAATTCAACCTATTTATATTCTCTGCTAGGATAAACCAATAGTCTCATCATAATACAACGCAAGGGAACATTGATTTTTTGAGATTGACCTAGCAGTATGTGGGTATTTTATAATATGCAATAATTCAACACTTGATATCACTACTGGTTTTCCTCTTTGGGACTATTGATGCTCCCAAAATAATGTGGCCCTCTCCTTTTATAAATTGGCTCTTTGACACCATTGCTAGACACAATAATTTGGCTCTCTTAGATTTGGGATAAATCAGACTTATAAACCACAATCAATACAATAATTCAACCTCTTATTTCATTATCAATAGATATATAACTTAACCCTTAAAGTCCATTGTTATCGCACCTACAATTCAACCTCTTTAATTGTGTGACACAGTGCTTGGTGAAGGAATAGAAGTCAACTACTGTTATAGCATCATTTCTGACCTTGACATGATTCATGATTGCTTTATGGCTTTTGGGCACCCATTCCTACAGACTTGGACAAATTCACTTAAAAACAGTGTAAAATCCCCCATACGCGACTATGCCCGTACTTTTCCGCGTGTATACGCGAGTCCAGCTAGACTTTTCCGCGTATGCCATTAAAATGATTAAAAATATATATAAAAAATCCCTAATTTCGCGTTGGGTTGATGGTTACTCAGGTAGTTCAACCACCCCAGCCCGTGGCCAACTGTTTCCAACTGCTGAAACTACTTGGAGGGACTATAAAAAGCCCTCATGTGTATGGACTAAGGGAGAGAGAGAATTATTGATATTATACTCTGTTGGTATTCCCTATCCAATTCTGATTCCCCGTGCCTCCTGCACTTTCCCAGTTCATTATAGGAAACCCTTGTTTCCTTGAGATGCTCATCTCCCTATATGTCATCTCGTATGCACCAGTTTGGAAGGAGTCTTAGCGAGGCAAGGGCAGGACGGATCCGGACGACGGTCTGCTCGAAGGCCGTGGAAGGATTCAGGTGATCTCTCCACTCGTTACTTTTTTACATGCTATTTATAATATAGAAGTACCATCTTGTTCCCGAAATATACGTGTTAGTGTCTGCTTACATATATGTGAAAATTGTTATTTAAGCATTCATTATGATCTATTTAATGTTTTATATGGATTTCACTAACATTTAGAGTAGATATATGCTGTACAACCAGTCCTTTGTGCTTGTTTCTTCTTGTCTTTCAGGTTAAGAAGGAAGGACGGTTGCTGGGGGTTTGAACCCTGCGGGATCTTCTTCAACCGTAGGACCTACGGGTAACTTTCCCATTCTACTCTATTTAGTTTTTCTGAACGTGCATGGTTGTGTGAGTCTTTGTTAAGTAGCATGCCCCTGCTCTGTGGAGGTTGTAACCCAACGAACCTCTAGGGTGATACTCCCTGAAACAGAACTGGCAACTCCACTGGGGATCACATTCTTGTGATTCTCCTGTTGGGTGGTTTCAGCTGTTTGGTAGGATTCCAGTAGTTTTAACTTTCATTTGCAGTCCAGTTTACTTTCTTTCAGTCAGTTTGAAGTCCTGGTTTCTTTTCCAGGCTTGTCCTTTTTGCTTTTTCATTATTTACCTTTGCATACGCGATTTTTTCTGCACACAGTCGCGTATACACACAAGTTTGTCTAAATGGACCCGCGTATACGTGAGTTTCCCTTAGCACAGACGCGTATGCACGTTGGTTGCATAACTGTGAAGTAGCGTATACCTAGGCAGATTTTAAATTTTTGAGTTTCTTGACTTTTTGGTCCTTTCTGGCTGTGGAGACCTGTTCCTACAGTGTCTCTCTACTCTCTGGATTGTGAAGGAAGTGGTTTCATGTCTTTTCTCTCTTTCGTTTAATTGAAAACTAGTATTTTTGGCAAAGTGTTGTTTCTGGTGCTGGCACTTCTGGATTGAGTTCCAAGATCGTTTTCTGAGCATTATTGGTTGTTCTGCTTTATCAGAACAGAGAGCTTCTGCTCACTGGCTCGCTCCTATCTTTGTGTTGTGCTTCGCATTGCGATTTTTGCTTCGTTTTTTATTGGTTTTCTTGAGTTCCATAGGCTAGGTTTTGTTGCAATTTTCAAAGAGCTTTTCTCGCTTCTTTGGAGTCTTTGTTTGCGACGAGTTTGCACTATTTTTCTAGGCTGATTGGCTGAGTTTTCCGGTCTTCTTTTGCTCTTATTGATCTTGCTATTATTAGCCTTATAAGGTTTGGGAGCATTGTTGAAGTTTGTGCTTAGAATTTGGTCTTATTTGGTTTGGATTTTGATAGTTTTGCTTGGTCTTTTCGAGCTCTTGCTTTATAAAACTAAAAAAAAGCTCAAAAAACATTTGTTTTGCTTTTTGTTTTTGCATTTCAAAAACTCAAAAAACATTTCGTCTTGTTTTTGTTGTTGCATTTTCATTTTCGTTTTGCCATATCTTTTGGAGCTTTTGTGAAGTTTCTTGCTTCTAGTTTTCGGCTTGAGTTTGAGGAGGAGTTGTCATTTGATTTCTTCTTCTTGTTTTTGAGCGTTTTGCTGTCTTATATTAAGAGTTCTTGATTTCAAGAGCTAGCTTTCTGGGCAACAAAAAGAGTTAAAACTGAAGGTGCTTTTTGGGAAATTTCACTTTGTTTTAAGAGATCTTTTGCATCTTAGGATTTACATGCTTGTAGTGATTTGCATTTAAGTGCATTTCAGCATTTAGTTAGCTTCTTAGTTTTTGTGAGTGTGAGTTTGCCATTTGAAAAGAAAAATACAATTTTTTAGTCTCGTAGAACCTGTATAGAGATTACTTTTCATCGAAAGACAAAGAACTGCATGTGCATGTAGTTAAGTTTTTATTAATTTCTTTTGCGTCAAAACACCATTGGTTTCATCTCCATATCCTTGTGACTTAATACAACAACCCTTAAAATAAGCGATTTAATCTAAAATCAACTAGCAAGTTTTACTAAGTGTCGATCACCAACTAGCTAGGTTGTAGGGCCTTGGAATAGGTGAGTGGAGAGTTAACTCTCCAAGGCCGCTCAAACAAACATAGAAGTTGATTAATTGAGTGAAATCCAACTCCGTGAGGTGGACTGGGAAAGCTCTCATCCGAGAGTCAAGCGCGAGGCGAAGTGAAGGTTGAGAAGAGGGATACCCCCCCTCCGATTAGCTGAATCTGACCTCAAGACCGTTCCGCCCAGCTTCTGATACGGATTGGTGTCCATAGTTGTTGTTCCTAGGTTCCACACAGGTGACTGCGGGGGGGAATACCCGTGGTACCTGAGGCGGACGTCGCATCACTTTCAGCAGTACTTCTGGGGGGTGCCCTTGCGAAGCTTGGGTGCTTGAGCCGGCAAAGGCTGTCGTTAGGAGGTCGGCGTAACTGTTTTTGATACCTTCGCTAGTTGTTCTGGGCCCTAATCATCCCAGACTGCTTTCGGAAGGCCCTATACTTCGCTTTCCTGTATTTTGGTGTCCGGTCCTCATCACCCGGATCGGAAATACTTGGAGGCTGTTTGCTTGCTGTTTCTCAGGGATTTTTATTTTAGTGAGTGCTCTTTGCTCCTAGCTTGCCTAGCTTTTCACTTTTTGAGTCTAATTTAATAAATCTATAAAAGTGGCTGATCAAGCGCCTCGACGTTCGAGGAGAATCCGGGGGTTATCTCCCGAGAGTGCAGAGCCTTCTTCGAGAAGGCGTAGGAGTGATTTAGCAGGTGGTTACCACCCTGTGGAGTCTGACGCTGTGGAGAGAGATCCTCCACCAAGGTCTGAAGGTTTCGTAGCTGATTCTGGTGTTGGTCCCGAGAGGAGCGTTCCGCTCACCTCGCGAGTTTTGTTTCCTCAGGAAGGAGATTTTCAAATTGAAGACGTACCTGAGCCTCCTGCTACAGGTCCATCTCCTCTTCCTCCTGATCATCCGTTTGTTCTTCAGTACATCGGACCGGAGTCGGAGAGACCGCCGGATCTTCCGTATCATTCTTATCTTTCGATGGCCACGACTGGGAACGCGGATTCTACCGTGAGTGCTGTAGGCATTCAGACTCCTGTTTCTGTTGAAGCAGGGGGCACTATTGCTTCGTCTTCGATTGCTTCTAGTGCTGCTGTGTTTGGCTCTGGGTTCACCCAAGCACATGCTTCCCATTCTGGTCCCTTTTGTTCAGGGATGTCCATTAGTGGAAATCCCTCTTTTACCTTTTCTGCTGCTTCAGCTGGATCTACGCCCATGTCTAACATGGCTAGTGGATCAACTTCGTTTCAGGGTTTCCCCTTTGGGACTGGGCACATTCCCAGTTCCAATCCTTCTTTAGGGTCGTTTCCATTTACGTCCCAGACCCAGAGTTTCAACCCTTGGTCTGGGGGGCAAAGTTCGACTACTTTTACGGGATGGAATCCTGTCTTTACTACGGCTGGAGCAGGGAACCAGTTCTTCGTAGGTCATCAAGGGAATGCTTCTTTCCCTTCGTCGAGTGCATATCAGACCTTTTCTCCTTTGTCTAATGCTTGGAACCCCTATCAGGGGCTCTCCTCTTCATTTAACACTTCAGCGGGGGGAACTGGTCTGGGTTTTGGTAACTCGGCGTGGGGAGGAGGTTCTTCTCCGTTTTCTACGAGTCCTTTCTGGCAGCATGGTGCCTTATCAAATCCAGGCTATTCTTTTCAAAATGTTGGGAATCCATCCCCTCAAGGATGGAATTCTCAGGCTCCGCCTCGCTTACCATTTCTGGCAACGTTAAACTTTCCAGATTTGTCGAAGTTAACTAATGACCCGATTCGGTATAGTCCGGGGTGGCCTCCGGTCCCGACCAAACTTCCTTCAGACATTCCAAAGTTTGAAGGTAAGAATGGAGAGGATCCGGCAGACCACATCACCACTTTCCACTTATGGTGCTCATCGAACTCCCTGATCGATGATTCGATTAGGTTGAGATTATTTCAACGCACCCTAACTGGAAATGCAGCCAAATGGTATATAGAGCTCACTGGGGGTAGTTTCGCCACATTTGGAGAGTTGGCTGTCACATTTCTTAACCATTTTCAGTTGCCTGTCAGATATGAGGCTGGGACCGAACTCCTGGCTAATTTTAAGCAGGATGAGGCAACTCACATTTCTGATCACATTCAGGAATGGAGGAGAAGAAAGAGGCTTATCAAAGCTCATATTCCAGGTGAGTTCCTTCTCGAGTGGTTTCTGAAATCACTGCAGTCAGATATTTCAAAGGATGTATCCCTATCTGGGGTATTTTCCGAGGAGCAGGCCATTTTTAGGGCCCAGCAGTTAGAGTTGATCTATTCTCAGTCTGGGGTACTTTATAAGTATTTGCCCAATGCTCCTCGCTCCAAATTGGATTTGTCGAAAACTAAACCTGGTCCGCATGGTGATGGGCTTGTCGGATCGGTCAGTAGTGGTGCAGCCATCCTGCTTTCTCAATTGCAGCAGTTGTCTTTACAATCTGCTCCTTATGGTCAGGTTGTGCCTGCTGATTCATCACCTTCCCAGTCTTTGTCCATAAATGTTGTCCAAACTTGTGAACCCAAAGGAAATCAACAATCCGATGGGAAGAAGAAGGGACGAAATAACAAGAAGAAGGGCAAGAATGGGAAGGGCAATGCAAATAAAACCAACGAGCGTGTTGGTGAGGGTCAAAAGGAGAAAAAGAAAGTGAAGTTTCCGTGCAAGCTTTGTACTGGAGACCATCTCACACACATTTTCCCTAAAATTCAGGATGCTCAGCGCCTGTTATCTCAGCAGGGTTCTTCTAGTTCCCAGGCTGTGCTAACAAACCCTTTTCCCCAAGGGTACAATTAGTTTTTGGCGCGAACCAAAATCCTGGGGCTTCCTCTGGAGGTACCCAGGAAGGGGAAATTCCATCGAACATCTTTATGATGAGTGCTCACGTGGATGTCGCTACGAGATCCCGTGATTATGGTGGAGAGGAATCTTTGAAAGCTAAGGAAGTTCCTGATGCTACTGAGCCGCTTCACATCACGAAGCCAACTGTTGAGTCTATGCCTCGGATGCCAAAATCATCTTCTAAGCAGTCAACGATTAATCCGAATGTAAGGGCTGCCCAGAACTACTCGATTGTAGAAGATCTGGCGCAAAGTCCTTGTGCCATGTCAGCTTTAGAGGTACTCCAGTCTTGTCCGGCTCAGCGCAGTGCTTTTCTCACTGCCATTGGGGCTGTTGATCCGAAAAATTCTCTTCTGATTACTTTTGATATGACTAATTTTAAGAAGAGACTTCCTCATCACATGGCTTTCCATATTAAATCGTCGTATCGAAAGACCAATATCTTTCGAACGGTGGTCGATGAGGGTGCTTCTACATGCGTGATGTCTCTCGCATGCTGGAAGACACTTGGATCTCCCAAAGCTGTTCCATCTAGCACTGTTCTTACTGCATTCGATGGTCATTCTTACAGACCCCATGGTATTGTCCCAGCTTTGCCCATCTGTGTTGGGGGAAAAACTGTTAACATAGAGGTTGAGGTAGTGGATGCAGCCTTGGACTACAACCTTCTGTTGGGGAGGAATTGGATTTATGAGATGGATGCCATTGCATCCTCACTATTTCGAATTGTATGTTTCCCCCACGAAGGGAGGATTGTCACAGTGGATCAACTGGATTGTCCTCCTGTAGACCTGGATGCACCTTCTGACTCATCTGTTCCTAAGTTGGATAATACTAAGGTGCCTGTTGAGAATTTAGGAGTTGGAATGTATTCCTCCTTGATGGGTACTTTTGATCTTCCTCCTCCTAAGGTTCATATTAATGCTATTTCATCCTCCAAGGCTCCTCTTCGAAGAGAGTTCTTTTGAACTCATTATTTTTTGGACCCTTGGACCTTACCTTCCCCTACTACCACATTAGAGGAAGGTCAAGTGGGTGGGATGGCATTTCCGATTTCTGCATCTGAGATTGCATATCAGTCTATTGTTGACACTGCAGAATCCATCCCAGCTCCTCTTTCACTGGAAGAGTTGGATGGTGATGTGGCTCCGGCTTGGACGCTTACTTCTTCTTCTGCCCAGGATTGTCTAGATACCACTCTTCCATCTGAAGAGGCTATCCTGGAAGCGATGAAAGGTATAGATAGACCGTGGGATGATTTGCATCATCGGTCTTACTTCCTACCTGACTTGAGCGAAGTCGAAACAATTTTTCCAAGTCCTCAGTCTCCTGGTCCTGTTCACCCAGTCTTGAGCCCTTTGGCACCAACACAGGTATATGCTGAAGGGAACATGGCTGTGATCTCTCCTACTATCCCGGTGAACATCTCCAGGGATCCCAATATTGTCGAGAATGTCTTCATTGGAGCTGAATGTTCCCGTGAGGAGATTCAAATCTATACTGAGCTTTTCAAAGAGTATAGGGATGTATTTGCTTGGTCTTATGAGGAAATGCCTGGCATAGATCCATCTATCGTCCAGCATGAGATCAAGACGTATGAAAACGCTAAGCCGGTCAGGCAAAAACTTCGTCCGGTTAATCCTAGGAAGGCAGCAGCTATCAAAGCTGAAGTTGAAAAGCTGCTTAAGGCGGGATTCATTTTCCCAATTCCTCTGACTGAATGGGTTTCAAATCCCGTTTCGGTAGATAAAAAGCAAGGAACGATTCGAGTGTGCATCGATTTCAGAGACCTGAATAAGGCGTGTCCTAAAGATAATTACCCTACACCTTTCATCGATCAGATTATTGACGAGTGTGCCGGTAACCAGATTTTCTCCTTCATGGACGGTTTCTCTGGTTATAATCAAATTACTATCCGTCCAGAAGATCAACATAAGACTGCATTTATTTGTCCCTGGGGTACGTTTGCATATAAGAAAATGCCTTTTGGCCTTAAAAATGTTGAAGTTACCTTTCAGCGGGCCATGTCTTACGCCTTCCACGACATCAAGAAAATTATTGAGGCATACTTAGATGATTTAGCTGCTCATTCTCGAAAGAGGATGGATCATCCAGGTCACCTCCGGCAAATATTTGAAAGATGTCGTTTTTATAAAATTCGATTAAACCCGAACAAGTGCGTTTTCGCGGTTACATCCGGTCGGCTGTTGGGATTTATTGTGTCTAGGGAAGGGATAAGGGTAGATCCCTTCAAGGTTGAGGCAATACTTCGGTTGCCTCCCCCGTCTTCCATCCGTCAGCTTCAAAGTCTCCAAGGAAAGTCTAATTTTCTTCGGAGGTTTATCGTCAATTATGCTGAAATTACAAAGGGATATATGAGATTGTTGAAGAAAGGAGTTCCTTTTCTTTGGGA